>LOJH01058157.1:0-11115 GCA_001685095.1 Ellobius talpinus
GAATATTTATTCAGGGGGTTATGGAGGGGGAAGGGAGAAGGGGGAACAGAGAGAAAGAGAGAGAAGAGGAGAAAGAGACAGAAAAGGGGGAAAGCAGAGAGAGAGAAGAGAGAGATGTGCGCGCACGCCAAGAGAGAAGACAGTGAGAAATCAAGATGGCGAGAGCAGGGCAGAGGTCGCCGGGAGTGGGCGTGGCTTATCTCTTAAAGAGCCGAAAACCGTAACAGTCATAGAAAAAAACATGCCCCACTAGCCCTCGGGGAATTGCCCAAAGCTTTTTCATTTATGTGTTGTGGACACCTCCTCGTGTCAGTACCTTTTAATTTTATAATTTAAAAAGTAACATCTAATGAAACAGAGGTCCTGAGTTCCAATAACAACCCTCATGCAATGATGGAAGAGAGAGATTTTCGGGCAGCTGAAGTATGTTCTCAGAAATGTAAACCCACAATACTCTAACAGCGTACGTACAGCCTCCTGTCTGAAGTTGGAATGGCCCTAAGCTGGGAACCAGACATCCAGTACTCTTGTCCCAGTGCCACCATTAACTCCGTACATGACATCAACCTAATCATTTATCTGGGCCTTGGTTTCCACATCCAGGAAATTAAAGTGTGAAAGCATATGTTCTCCAAGGTCCCTTCAAGCTGAGAATTCCATGGTTCTATGAAGTCAGTTTTCAGAGATTCAATAAAGGATGTTTATATATAATTAAAGTCCCTGATCATTTCTGGCAATAACAGGAGGATTTTAACAAGGCCTTAAATACTAACAGGCAGAGAAAGTTCACTAAATTTTTTTATTCAAACAAAAAAGTTCCTGCCCTCAAGAAACCTATAATTTAAAAAAGAAAATAAGACAGCTAAATCAATAGAAATATGAAGTGCCAAGTTTTACAAAAAGAAATGCACAAAATGAGATGGTTAAATGGGATCAGTAAGACTCAAATGTATGTTCCTAGAAGCCTCAGCATTCCTGAAGGGGCTCAGAACTACTCAGGGACAGGACAAAGGGACAAAAGGGTGAGCGGTCCCCTTCTCCGTCCCTGGTTTAATTGGAGTGAATCTCCTTTCGTTTGTGTCCGGCACCTTAGCAATCTAAGGCTTTTACAGCAATGAGACTTGGCTTGGATGATTCCTGGGGTCATCTCCATCTACATAATCCTATGTCTCTGAGAAGAGTGTAAAGCTTTCACATCCTGCATTCCAGTTTGCACGTACACAGGAAATGAACGTCCTAAAATCTGACTCTCCTTAAAACACAATTAATTTGCAATGTGGATAAGGATTCTTAGAAACAGTTATATGACATGTGATACACTCAGATTTTCCTCCTGGATGTTCTGAGTGAGCATGGGCCCTGGCCACAAAAGAATTGACCAGGAACACAAGGCAGACAAAGAGACTAAAAAAAAAAAAGTTTGCAAGATTTTTGGAATACCATGGAGAAACTGCCAGTTTAGTCACTGCAGTAAAAGACTGAACTAGAGCTGGAATTACTGGGCTCAATCCCCAAACTGACAGTTTCTGTTTCATCTTAGAAAATGCAGAGTAACTCTTACAACTGCTAAGAGCTTTCTAGGCGTTTTCAGTTCACCCTTCAGCTCCGAGAGCTGTAGATGACCATCCCCACTCTGCAATTAAGAAAGCTAAGACCAGGCACGCCTGTACTTTCCCCAAAGTGCAGAGCCAGGATCCAAATCCGCAGAGTTCAGCTCTACCAAATGGTGCTGCTGTGCCCAGAGTGCTGTGTAGGCAACTTGTCTGCCAATGGCTGGAGGAGTTAAACGGGACTCTGCCCCTGGTTCCTGTATAAATTTATTTTGTCTCACTATCCAATCCCAAAAAAAGGTATTTCCTACCTCTTATCATGAAATGGGAGCCAGACGTGGTTAATAGAACTCTCTGTTTTTGTAGAGGATCCCAGTTCTGTGTCCAGCACCCACTCAGCAATGGCTCCCAATCATCTGTGACTCCACTTCCAGGGGCTCTGACACACTTCTCTGACCTCTGTGGTCCCCAGGCATGCGTGTGGAACACAGATGTGCACGCAGGCAAACACTCATACACATGAAATAAATAAATAAATCTTTCTAAAAGTGCAATGGGGATAAAGCGCTGCACTCCAGCCTGCCAACCTGCGCTCCAGCCTGGGAACCTGCGCTCCAGCCTGGGAACCTGCGCTCCATCCTGAGAACCTGCGCTCCATCCTGAGAACCTGCGCTCCATCCTGAGAACCTGCGCTCCATCCTGAGAACCTGCGCTCAATCCTGAGAACCTGCGCTCCAGCCTGAGAACCTGCGCTCCAGCCTGAGAACCTGCACTCCAGCCTGAGAACCTGCGCTCAGCTTCTAGAATCCACGTAGTGGAGGAAGAGAAACGCTCCGCAAAGTTGCCCTTTCACCTCCTCATGTGCACAGCGGTGTGCACGTGCTCCTGAGCACAACATGCACACATACAACACTGTTTTTAAATTTAAGTTAAAAAATAATTAAGCTATTTCCCAGCTCCCTTCCTCTAAGTCTGATCCTAGATGAAGACCGTGATTTAGCTGCCAAGTGTTCATTCCGTCTCCTGCCATCAGCAGCTCCCCCTTTCCCCCAGGAAAGAATAAATACCGTCTCCATGGAGCTTGTTCTGACATCTCTGGGAGGAATCGACCACCCCTTCTTGTGTTCAGATACTGAAGATGTGTGTGTATGCATGTATGTACATGTCTCTGTCTGTGTATCTACAATATGTATCCATGATATTACTTTCTTGGAAATGTTTCATGTAGTCCTCTCCCTCCCCAATAACATCATATCAGTTTTAAGAGCCAAAACTTTTATTCTTCTCTGTATGCATAGCATGCAACACAGTGCCTATCATATTACATAGGCTTGTTGTTTGAATGAATGAATGAATGAATGAATGAATACTGCTTCCAAGTTTGCTGGTGGGCTCTACCTTGGCATCTCATCTAGTCTTATCTTTCTTGGGACCTCTCTTCCGGTCGAATTTTGTCAGTCCTAGGCTCTCTTTCTTCTCCACGTTTGCTCTTTCTTCAAACTGATCATCCCTAGATAGCTAACCTTGTGTGCGATAATAAGGTCAGCCGGGGTTAATACAACGATGTGATTGTTTTAACAATGGCTTTTCTCTTGAATAAGAAACAGCTCCTTGGCTTAATAGAGCCACTTTTAAATAGTGACCACATTATGTGGGCATTCAGAGTAGGTAGGGCTTGGGAAGTGGCAGGCAGGAGAAATTTAAGGGCCTCGAACTGAGGACTTCTGAAACGATATCAGCCACTAGCATATGTAAGAATCACAGAGCTTAAATTGTGAAGCGTTTAGATACTGACACTGAGGGCCGAGAAAGATGCTGTTCTATGGCAGATAAGCACTTGCTTGTCGTATACAAGGTCTTGGGCTCCATCCCTAACCCTGAGGAAAACAACAACCATGGCTGGCACACTGTGCGCCCTCTACCATGATCTAGTGAATTAGTCAAACTTTTTTGATGTGGGAGGACCCAGCTCACTGTGGGCAGTGTCAACCCTGGGCATATGTTCTGAGTTGTATAAGAAAGCAGGCTGAAGCCGGGCTGTGGTGGCGCACACCTTTAATCCCAGCACTTGGGAGTTGGAGGCAGGAGGATCTCTGTGAGCTCAAGGCCAGCCTGGTCTATAAGAGCTAGTTCCAGGACAGGCTCCAAAGCTACAGAGAAACCCAGTCTCCAAAAACAAAAACAAACAAGCAAAGCAAATCGAGCAATCCATGAGGAGCAAGCCAGTAAGAGGTGTTCTTCCACGGCCTCTGCAGTTCCTACATCCAAAGTTTGGGGTCAGAGGAGTTTGGGCTCTCCTGCTGACAGACTCTCCTACAGAAGAGTCAATGCTGTATTTGGTTAGTATGGATCTAATCCGTTGGGAATGGAAGAATTATCAGATAAATTGTCTTATTCATTAGATGAGGAAGCTGATGTTAAAAGACCTGGATGACTGTTGTCCAAGGCCATGAAGCCTGAATCAAAGATGGAATTAAAATGCTTCATCCCCCCAGAGCCAATAGATGGGACCCTGGCTTTAAACTTTTTCAAATCACCCCAGAAGTTATTGTGGAACCCACTGTTTGTCACAGAGCTCAGACTGCAAAGGCAGTGGCTAAGGCTTCTGGATAACAGCAGTGTCATTAAATCTCAAGAAAGTGAACTTAATTATTAGATCCCAATTTATATTCAGAATCCTGGCTACACCGAAGCCTGAAAATATAGAATTTAACTGTTCAGCCCCTGCAGTACAGAAAATCATATAAGAAATGGCTAGGTGGTGAGGGCTGGAGAGGTGATTCATCCATTAGAAACACTGGCTCCTGGTGGTGGCGGCACACACCTTTAATCCAAGCAAGCACTCAGGAGACAGAGGCAGGTGCATCTCTGTGAGTTCAAGGCCAGCCTGGTCTACAAAGTGAGTTCCAGGACAACCAGGGCTACACAGAGAAACCCTGCCTAGATAAACTAGAAGAGGAAGGGGGAAGGAGGAGAAGGGGAAGGAGGAGAAAAGGAGGAGGAGGAAGAGAAAGAAGGAGGAGGAGGAGGAAAAGGAGAAGGAGGAGGAAGAGGAGAAGAAGAAAGAACTGGCTGTTCTTTCAGAGGACCTGTGTTCAATTCCCAGCATTCATATGGTGGTTTACAACCATCTGTAAGTCTAGTGCCAGGGGATTCAATACCCTTGTATGGTCTCTGTGGGTACCAGGCACACGGGTTGTATATAGACATACATTCAGGTGAAACAAATGTACACATAAATTAGTGAAAAGGGATCAATTACTAAAGGATCTTCTCGAAAGCATTAGATATTATTTTTTAGAACCTACTGAAATCTTGTCACCTTGACAGAAATGGTATATTGTTTTAATTAATATTTGCTTGATTTTTGTTAAGAATAACTTTTTTTAATGCATCTACTGGTCTTTTATTTTATTTACTTTTTTATTTTGTATGTATTCGTGTTTTGCCTGCATGTATGTCTGTGTGAGGGTGTCAGATACTGGAATTACAGACAGTTGTGTGCTGCCATATGGGTTCTGGGAATTGAACTCAGGTCCTCTGGACGAACATTCAGTGTTCCTAACCGCTGAGCCATCTCTCCAGTCTTCTACTGGCCTTTTTATATGTCCTAATATATTTGTATTTCTTCACTTGTTTTATTCTTTCCCATTTCCTTTTTGGGAAGATTTATGTTCTTTTTACATTTCTTCTAGATCTTGTATTAACAGTATTAACTCATTAACCAAAGGCTATTTTTTAATGCCAGATTTTGCCAGGATCCAATCCTGATGCGATTAATTTAGCTGATGGTTCCTTTATTATTTGGCAGACCCTCGGTGCCTACATAATTGGGGTTTTTCACTCCTATTCTGCCCTCTGACTCTATTCATGCTTCCCATCCCCCCACCCTTCCAGCAGCAGAGCCCAGTCTGTCTGTCAGGGACAAGGGTCACCAGAGCACTCTGAGAGGACAAACACAAACAAACACCTGCAGCCTCTGGACCTGGGAGGTGAAGACAGATGTTGGAGAATGGGAGGTCTCTCTTGTTCAGGGTATGATGAAGGCTCATATGCCATGAGGTTGGCTAACAGGGTGAGAGCGGAGAAATTAGAGCCCAGACAAACAGTGTGCTGTTTGCAAAGACATCTACAGTCACAGGACAAGTTAACAAAACACCTCTCAATGGCCCTGATCTTCATTTCTATTTCCTGCCTCGGTGGGAGGATGTGGTTTCAGGAGCTAGAACCACAGGTATGAAGCAAATGGCTCAGGCTGGTAAAGGAAGCAGTGTATAAAGGAACAGCTGCATTTGAGTCCTTAGCTGTTTGGTGTTCTACGCCTTATCAGATTGTCAAATGCACCTCCTACAGAGATAGCAAATACTAGACTCTTGCTTTACTAGGCTCCCTTGCAACTAGAGATGGTCACACGACTCAGTTCTGGCCTCTGAGGAGTTAAAAGAGATACTGGTGGTCCTTCTAGTCAAAGGGATAAATATGCAGGAGGTTGCTATGCTTTCTTCTATGTCTACGGACACAGTTGCATAGGAAGTGGCTTCAATCTGATGTGGCGGTGAGCACCTCTGATGCCATCATTTGGGGAGCGGAGACAGAAAGATCGTGAGTTCCAGGCCAGCCCAGGATACAGAGGGAGACTGTCTATAAAACAATTAGAAAAAAAGCAGCAACAAACCTGAAGGCTCAAAGCCAGCACCAAGGAAAATTAAAATCAACCAACCAATTAACAAAACACAAAAAAGAAAAACATGAGCCTGGTCCACTGTTCCAATTTTGAACTGAGGACTCAAAATAGAACCTCTACACACCTTACTTTATATGCAATGTTTGTTGAGGCTTTAAGTAGTCTCTTAACTACCTCTATACTTTGATTTTTTTTAAAAAAATTGGTAAGAAAACTATTATTTATACAAGAACTTGGGATTATAAGTATACCTGGTCTGTTAGAACTAGATAGTGTAATGACTGGCTCTAGAATGCTCTGTAGGATACAAGGACAGAAATACCTGGCACTTTTGCTCATTCCCTACAAACACTGCACTTCTCAGGGACAAGACCCTGGACCTTTTCCCAGGCCTCTATCCCCAGCCAGAGTAGTCACCTAAGGGACCTGCTGGGTAACCAGCAAACTAATCTTAAATAGTTCATGCCAAGGTGTTAATGGCAGATAATGGTTTAATGTAATACATTTACATTTTAATAGTCTTTAAATGCCTAACTCAAAGGAACCCCAGTGAAAACTGTAGGGACAGCAAACACATTGTTCTTTCCTTCTGCCTGAAAAACATCTCCAAATGGACCCTGAACCTTCCTTACTAAACCAGGCCACAGCCTAAGAAGCCCACAGGACCCCAGGCAATCCCTAAGAGCTACTGATGGGAGATAAATCTTGAGAGATACAAGACAGAAGATGAGCTTGTTGGCTAACCCTATTACAGAACAAACAAGTATTTATCCAGGCGTGAGAAGACCTGAGCTCTAGTTGGGGCTTTGACGTTAGTTGTTTAGACAGTCTTACAAGCAACTAAACATTTGCAGGCCTCGCTCTTCTTAGAATGAAAGGATTGACATTAGAAATAATGTCTCCAAATAATATTTTGTGCTTGGCTGGGGACTCAAAATTGATGGTCAAATGCCTCATTTGATAAAGGTGTTTGCCACAAAAATCTAGTGACCTGAGTTCCATGCCCAGAGTCCATGTAAAGCAGAAGTCAAGAGCTGCCCTCACAAAGTAGTGACCTCCACACACACGCCATGACAGGCATAGCATGCACACACAGAGAGAGAATAATGAATAAATAAAAGTTAAAGCTCTTGCTTTTCCTGTTTAGGAAAAGATATTCACTCCCAATAGGGAAAGCCACCAGGGAAATGGTGTAAACCAACATTTAGGGTGACTGCAAGTAAGACACCAAATGTTGAGAAACTAGGCAATTCAGTTGAACCACCAGGTTGAACCACCAGTCTGGTGGTTCAGTGAGCCTAAGGGCGATTTGTGGGAAGTATTCGGAGCCTCTGTGTGAGAAGGGTCTGCGTGGTACAGAAGAGACAGCCAGTGCGCGTCAAGTTGGGAAAAACCAGGTGTGCGTAGAACGTTTAGTAAAATGCCTTTCTAATTCTCAATGCTCCAGGAAGGAATCTCTGAGATTAAATTAAGCTGTTAACCCTCTAGGCGCTCCTGTCGTTCATTGTTAAGGAATTAATAGAAATGCGGGAATGCAGATGGCCTGGCTGTCAGCTCTGAGCGGCGATTTTTCTGATCTTCACGGACGTTTCCAGCATCTTTCATTAACCGCTCGTGTACCAATTTGTCATTTTAACGGAGCAGGAAGGAAACTCCCTACCTCAAGGGCTGGTTGGAGAACCCTCCTAGGGCTAGTCTTCCTAGGGTGCCACGTGCCTGGGAGCAGGGAAGGGACGCCACATCATTTTAGTAAGTCGGCATCCCAAAGTTTGACTGTCCTGGACACAAGCTTCGAGGGACTATAGGAGTCAGTTTGAGCAATTCTAGGCAGAGCAAGAGATGTAAAGAAACTTCTTGATTTGCTCAGACTTGCCAAACGCAGGTAGTCAGCTCAACAAGGGGAGGCGCCACCTACAGGAGAGAGAGAGATTTGCCATCTGCCCTCTGCTGTGACATCTGAGGTTGCACCTCCTCCAGGTAACAGCCCTCAACATTGATCCCATGCTTTCGTTGCCCCAAGCACCTCCCTAAGAGCTTGACATATATTAAATCTTTTAAACTCCCCAGTAACCTTATTAGATAGGTTTTTTATCGTCATTTTATTTTTAGTACATAAAAAATTACAGCTCCAGAGAAAAACTTACCCCAAGTAACACCATTAGGAAGCAGGAGGTGGAGATTCCAGTCCTGAGACCTGGTTCAGATCTGGAATCCTAAAAGCAACATCTTGGGAAGTGTGTGGCAGGATGGAAAAAGTTGGGCCTAGCCCCACCCATGGTTCACGAGGGACCTATGGGCTAAGTACTCAGCTCATGGGCCCTCAGTTCTGCAGCTTGGGGTTCCCGTGTTTCTAAGACTTCCTTACTCGCTGGACAGAAAATTGCTGCTGAAGTAAGTATAATCTCATTTAATTTTTAAAGAGGCCAGCATGTCGAGAGATTGAATAGCTGGCATCGTCAGTTTGTAGATAACGGATAAATAAGAGCCTGAGTCTTGAACATACTCTCCGTGACAGAGCAAGAACTATCACTAGAACCCAAATCTAGCTCCCACCCAGTACCCTGCCTTTCTCTCCACACCACACCCCCTCTTTCATCTTCCATAGCTGAGATCATGTGGATTTGGAGTCTTCAGGCCCCCTCTCTGACCAAATATACTCGAAAAACAAAACACAAAAACCTGATGGCACTTGCCTGAGTTTCCACCGTCGGTGACTCATGCCTTTGTCTAAGACATGAATCCTACGCAAACACTATTAAGCTTTTGAACTGCAAACCATCACTTCCTGTGTACATGACTGGGTTTCTAAAGCCGTGCAACTCCCAGTGTGGTCCACAGGGAACAGCTTCATTGTCGTCACATGTTCGAAGTACAAGTCACAGGCTCCGCCTCCTATGGCCCACTGAGTCAGAATCACGAGGTTCTCCAACTGCTGCGTATGTGCACGAATTACACCCTGCCAGAGACATGCAAACAGTGACTCTGGACAATTGTCCTCATGTCATCGCCAGTGATTTGGGCTCAACAAGAGTGGGGAAGGAGCTATATGTTTCTCAACAGTACGTATCACCTGAGACCAGCCACTCTGGTCTGCAGACTCCATTTTAAATGGCATCTACCAAAGAGTTTTGGATGGCAGATATGGGGGCGGGTAGTACCCTAGAGTAGATGGATGGGGAAAGTTATTACAGGGGGGTGAAAGGGTACAGCAGAAACCTTGGAATCAAACCAACTGAGGTATGAATTCACCCATGTACCTGGCATCTCTCCATCTGAGTACATTCAAATCTAAAGGCATTCACATATGTCTAGCTGGTGGCAAAACCTGTTTGTTACCTTACCTTCCGCTGTGCCCTGCCTGTCTCCGTTACAAATGAAGATCTTCCCGGTCCCCTCTGACCGTCAGTTAGCTTTCCAATTTCATTCTGGAGTTAACTGCACTGCGGTGGCAGACAAAGCTGGCCTGATGGCAAGAATACTGTTCCCTGATGGTATCAGAGCCTCCTCTGTATTTATATTTGCTGTGTGACTGTCACTTGTATACAATCACACAGAGACTCTGATATTAAGCCCCAGCTAGGAAATCACCCCCCTGGCACAGCTCTGGTGGAAAAGGAAAAAGGGACTTCAGTGGCAACCAGATATCAAACACAAATTACATGGCCCTTGTACCAAAATAGGCATCTTTTAAGAAGGCATGTCTTCTGGTCCTCCTTCAGGTGATATGGCACCCAGAGGAGCCCCGATAGATAACAACCTCTTCTATCTGTAAAGGCCGCTTGTGAAGGAGACTCCATAAGCTCCCGGTGGCGGAATCTGTTGTTCAGCAAGCATCCACTCGCTTCTGTGCCCCTCCATGGGAGAAATAAGTATCCACGCTCCACTGATGATGGACCTGGCCATGTGACTTCCTCCAGCCAATGGAATATAAGCAGGGGTTTTAACTCTAAAGGCTTGGCTTGGTTTGTCATCTTGCAGTTCTTCCCTTTGTCAGGACAAAGAAGAGCCTGCTCCTGTCTCTTCCTTCATCATGAGTCCCAGAATGAGGAACTACTTGGGATAGACACGGACAAGGTCCACAATATGGCAAGAATTCGCTGCAACCAGTCCACAAATGTGTGAACAAGAGATCAATGCTGTAAGGCTTTTCGAGTTTGGAATATTTGTTATGCGGCCTTAATGTACTAAAGTTGACTAATGCACTTTCTCAGACACCTGTTCTACTGACATTTTGCTGGGGCATTATGTACTGTGCCTAACCTAAAGCATGCATTATTTAATCTGTGGTTCAGAGGGAGGGGTCACTAGATTGAATGCCTAATCCTAAACATCTGCAGGTGCATGGGAATACAGCTCAATTAGCACAGTGTTTGCCCAGTGCACACAAAACCCTGGGTTCTATAAAACCTGGTGTGGTGATGCACACCTGTGATCTCGGCACATGGGCGGTGGAGACAGGAAAATATAAAATTCAAGGTCACCTGCTGCTACATGAGGAATTGGAGGCCCCGTTATGTTAGAGATCCTGTCTCAAGTAGATTTTAAAGGAAACGTCCAAAAAATATACCAGATGTATTTGCTATTTGGGTCAATAGAACAGAGATGCTCTCAGAGAAATATTTGTTACAAAGTGTCATTAATTCTTCCTTTGGGTCTATTAGAATATAGGTTCTAATATAATTAGAAAAGTAGCAAGCAGTTGGGGCAGTAGAGATGGCAGTTTTGGTTCCCAGCACCCACACTGGGTGGCTCACAACCACCTGTAACTCCAGGTCCAGGGGATCTGATGCTATCTTCCAGCCTCCTAGATCACTTGCACACACATGGCAGATACAGAGAGAGAGAGAGAGAGAGAGAGAGAGAGAGAGAGAGAGAGAGAGA
>LOJH01058158.1:0-11449 GCA_001685095.1 Ellobius talpinus
TTTTTTAATAACAATAAAAAAGTGTCTGAAATAAAAAAAAGAAAAAAAAGAAAGATGTAAAGTCAATACTGGTAATTTTTTTTCAACTCACAAACCACTTGAGTATATACAGACTTAAAAGACAACATATTGTTGTCTAAACCCACCTTCACATCAAAATAAACTGAACAGACTGTACTAAATTTGTTACTAAAATTACACAGAAACCAGACTAGAACCTGTTTCCAAGTTGCCATCCTTATAGTTCCAGAAAAAAGCCTGAAAGCCCTACACTGACCATTATAATGTCATTACAATGACACAGGACACTAACACCTTCCCATGTTTGCCTGGCACAGGATGGAACTCAGTTAAACTGAAGTCTCTGGCTCAGGCTTCTGAGGTTTTCTTTTGTTCTAGATTTTCTTTATGAATTTTGGGATTCTGCTGGGGAGCCCACTCATATTCCTTATGATCAACATTATTTCCCACTGATCTGTCCATGTACCACTCACTCAGATTTCCTTATTATCATTTGTCATATGAATATAATCTCACTAACTTCTCATGCATGTTATTTATATAGTGTGTCTTTTCCCATTCTGGTACTGACATCTTGTGTTTTCTCTGTATAAGCTGTACCTCTTGTGACAGAAAATATTTAAGTCTTGATGTAATAATCTCTGCCTTTTTTACTTGGAGTAGTTAATGTCCTTATATTTAAAGTCATTTTTACACAGTTGGATGTAAGTTAACTACTTTTTACTTGCCCTTTCTAAGTATGGAGATTTGGAAGTACTAATAACACTATATACTTTATGATGTGCAGAGTATAGACCTTAAAGTTATAAAGCAAGACCTTTGAAGAGCTAGGTACAATGTAGCACAATAAATAATTTAAGCTTATATTTTATATTTGCTGTTTTCTCATACACATCAATAGCCGTATATATTTGTGTTATGTGGTGATCTTTGATCAGGATACTAATATTTATTTATTTAAATTTGCATCTGTATATCCTACAATGCATGGTGGATTAACTGAATAAGCATAAGGTTTTCTTGCAACCCAGGACTAAGTTTTATATTCATTTACTTGTATAGCATATTAAGTGATTTTTTTGGCCTCTTTTTCCCCCTTCCTTTTCTTCTTCTCTGCCCACCTCCACCAGGGACTATTAAACTTACAACTTTCTTCTTGCTTGGCAAGATCCGTCAGTGCACTACAGACCACCCACCCCTATGCATTTCTGGACATGAACACTGCTTGCACAGGTTTCTTCCTGTTTAGAGACATCATCGAGCCTTCCACTGTTTCTGACAAGGACACAGTTGTGTCTCACAGGCACGCTTTTCCTTCTACCACTTCAGGATCACCTTTACCTTCTACAGCAATCTCTACACGTAAACTTCCTTTATTTGCCATATGCTAAGCTTCTTGGCTTTGCAAGCTATTGATTTTCATTAAATCGGGGGAATTTAGGGTCATTATTATTATTATTATTTTGGCATTTCAAGACAAGGTTTCTCTGAGTTCTGGCTGTCCTGGAACTTACTTTGAAGGCCAGACTGGACTCAAACTCACAGAGATCCACTGTTTCTGCCTCCTGAGTGCTGGGATTAAAGGAATATGCCTCCACCACCCAGCCTAGGGTCATTATTTTTCAAAAACATATTTTATGTCTAACTCTCAATTTCTTCTTTTCATCCACCATTTTCCCTTTGACCTCTAAAGATTTTCCTCAAGCTATGTTCTATGTAGTCGGCAAATTAGATAATTCTTATTATTTTGTCCTAAAGTTTACTGTCAATTTCTTATGTTGTTTCTAGCAGACGGAGAGCTCCCAGTGAAACACTCACTTCAGCTCAGGCTTCAGCTGCAGAATTTCCATCTGCCTCCTTTATTTATTTTTAACTTTCTTTTTATTTATTCTCTGTATCTTCCACACCATGCATCTCCATCCCATTCATTTCCCTGTCCCTTCATATCTACCCTCTGCCCTTGCAAATGCCCTACTAAATAAAATAAAAGTTAAGAGAAAATAAACAAAAGGAAAAATCAGTTTCATCATTAAAGCTGCAGTGTAACAATGAGTCACGCAGTAAACACTTTTAACCATGTGTCTTTACTTGCAAGTGTTCATTGCAAAGAGTCGTTGGTCTAGTTTGAGGCCTCTGGTTTCTGCTTCACTGTTGATGCTGTGTTGTGGAGATCCTGCCACTTTGGGTCTGCAGGACCTGCCCCTTCATGTGCTCCCGTAGATCATAGATGGAGTGAATATTGGAGTTGGCCAACTCATAACCCTTGTTCTGGCCTAGGTAGTTGCAGGATTGGTCAGCCTGCTAGTTATCCCGTTCTCACTACCAGGGTGAGCTCTCCAGCATAGCCCAAGCTAATTTATTCTTTTTGGCAATGACCAAGGGGTGGGTCCAGTTCTCCTGCTTTCACGCTCTCAGGGTCGGCTCTCCCACACTGGCACCATTAGGGTCAGCTCTCCTGTGTTACCCCGGTGATGTGGAGAGGCCTCTCTCCTGAGTGCTGCAGCTGGTGTGGACCAGGACAAATTCTCCCCCATGTTGCAGCCAATGAGGGAATGAGCCAACTCTGTACAGCCCCATCTTCTTGGCCTTCAGTGGTGTCAGGAGTCACAGACGTCAACACAGGCTGCAGCTCTTAGAGAGCCAGGAACCCAGACTTGGGACCCAGCAGCAGCCCAAGCCTAGATGTGACCATGGCCCTGAGTAGCAATCCAGCCACCCACCTCAGCCCGCTTTTGATCACTTTCACCTCTTCAGATTTGCCTGTGTCCACAAGACATGAACCATTCTGTTTCTCTCTCTCTTTCTCTCCAGCATCCATTTGCTGACCACAATAGTGCCTGGGGCAGACTGGCCCAAGCCTGCCTGTGGGTCTTTCTGCCCTGCTCAGTCTGTCACCCTGCTGGGGAGGACCACACTTCCTCCTCAGTCCTGCCTCCTTTATTATAGTTCCCATTTCTCAAGATATATGTTAAGCTCAGTAGATGGCGTTTTAGTTTAATGCTTTGGACAGACCTTTCTTTAGATCCATGTACACATTTGTAATGGCTGCTATAGTAAATTCAGTATCTGGCCATCTCCGATGGGTTTCTACTGACTACAAAGACGTTTTGACCATAGGCTTCATCACACTATATTTTGTCATCATTCTTGATTATAAAACACAGAGATCTGATTGTATTACTTTCCTCGGAAGAGTTTTGATTATTTTCTGCCTTCTTGGCAATTCAACTACTGACTGATCTCCTTAAAGTTCTGTAACATTTGCCTTAAATAGGCTTCTTCAGGACATGTCTATACAAAGCCAATGAAGGGATGGAGCTTTCCAACACCCAAACTATCCTCCTATTCTCCCTATCAAAGACCTTCAAAGCCAGGATTCATCCTCAAGGCAAAGTCCTTCTGGATTTCTTGGTGTCTTAGCTGGACATACAAGTAGTTCTAAGACACTGGCATCATCTCGTCATCATAAGAAAATCAATCTCAGAACAAACATGATTGAGCTGACAATGGGGAAAATAAACACATTAGCACTTACTATCACAAAGACTGCAGCATCATTTCCTTTCAAGATGGAAATGGACTTCTGATATGTAGTTTGTCCTTACTGGTATATTCTGTCATTTCTACCAGAGGCTTTAAATGCTAGCACTATATCAGAAACATTACATCCATTCTCCCATTACTAGAAATTAGACTAACAACCTGTAATAGTGATTATTAACACCATCACTTGCACCTCTGACCATAAACATATTGTAACAATAAATTCTAAGTGTCTCAGCAGACTGCATTCTGAAATACTGGTGCAACAATTGAATATGGGTTAGCACAAAGATTTAATGCTATCACACCAAAAAGATGCTAGATATTAATCACAACCTAAGCAAACTTAAAATGCCTTGTTAAACCTACACAACAGCTATAAACCCAAGATTTACTTCTTAACTGACCATCTCTGAAAAGAACATACAGAAGGCTTGGGATTTGTCAGTCAGTCTGGAAATGTCAAAAATTGCAACCAGTTAAAACACAAAACCCTGACTCTCTCATCCGTAACTGATGAGCAGAAATCACTCCAGGACTTGATAAATGAAACTTCCCAGGAAAAGGATGATTCCAAAAAGATACAAGAGATTTGGGGCATAATTCATATTTTAACTACATGTGATAGATAAGCCTCAAGAGTCAACACAATATCATACAAAAGCCACTTTCCAACACATATTCTTGAGGCAGTATTCAAAAGAATACAGCAAATGAATTCCCACCGCGGTCATGCTGCTGCTGCTTGGGTATGTACTCCTAAGGGACGGGTGGTTCTAGTTTCAGTTTTTGGTTTTTCCCAGCAGCTAATCATTGCTCGTATCTCTCTAAGATTAACAGACAGAAATAAGGGAAGAAATGCATCTCATTAAGCAAATCAATTATAAGTTGTTATGCTATTTTAAAGCTCCAAATATGCTTGCTTCACCCTAAAAAGCAAACAAATTAAAAAAGAAACACGGTATATGTGCTTTTCATAGCAATCTGTGAAAATCTCTACAAAAAGAACTCACAGAGGATAAAGACACAGTGGGGATTAACTATGTTATTTAAAGTTCTGAACACCAAGTATACACAGTACTGTTTTCCCTGGTCACTGCTACTACCTCTTCCTCCAAAAGTATTTATCAAATTGTATGGTTTGTTCATCCTTGAATGTACATAGAAATAGAAAATGTTATCAACTATAAGTTATTACTATAATTAAGGTCTTACTACTTTTGTACCTTCTACTGACACTAGTAATCCTTTATGTTATAATTACATAGATTGTTAATAGAATAAAACCCGGTGCATGGCTGGTTTTATTTTCACTGTGTGAATATGTGACCTACTAATCTTCATCTAAAATGTTCAACTATAAATGATTTTCAAATATGCAGCATACGATGCTAATGCTTTTTGAAAATTGACTCAAAATATAAAAAATAATCAAATCACATATTAGAACTCATGCTATATTTTTAGTTAAAATCTATTATTTCAGGCTTTAAATTTTAATTTAAAGTTAGTTCCACTTACTATTTTCTAGGTAGATTATCTACCTAGGCTATCAACAACTTCCAGATTGCTAAATCCTGCAAGCCCTTTTCAGACTTTGTTTCAATATCTCCACTTCGTCAACTTGCTAACTTCTTCCAGAGATGTTCTCTTCGCTTGCTCTGGGATGGGCATTCACCCCCTCTCTTTCCATGGCCTGTTCTCAGAGTTATTTGCAAATCCATCTGCTCCCCCCAGGGTATCAGTAAGACTCAGTTTACTGTAAGTGAAGTCAGGAGAGCCCGTTTAAAGGGATATCAAAGAATATTTAGGATACACTCATGGATACACAATAAGACAAATAACTGCCATGGTCTTCCGTCCTGCCTGGGTGTGAACGGAATGAACTGTCTGAACTCCAACCACCACACAAGAGAGGAAGCAACCGACCCCTTCATCTTTTAAGAAGTCACATCAGCAGACCAAAAGCAAGGCCTCTATTGGGTCAGAGAGCCCAAGGTCATGGGTGGAGCAAATACCTACTATAGTCCCCCTTTTGTCTAAATAAGAAGATTTTAAACCTAATGCAAAACTATACACACTAAGAACAATTATCAATTAGTATACAGGAGAAAGAGTAATACCATACACAGAAACAGAACTACAACCAACAAGAACAATGTCACGTAAGAAGCACAAACTAAATATCCAGATCATAGGTGAATGGCAAACTGCAGAGATTAGTCCAGTAGCTGTCCTATCCTGAAGAGTCTAAGTCTTGTACCTCATATGCCCTAGCTAAGATAAGAGAGGATTGGACATGTGACTATCTAGTTTTCAACTCCATCAAAGACCTGAGAAGGAAAATAATATTATCTGAGTAAGCAGGATGTGCAAAAAAGCGACTTCCAAAACATGCAAGAAATGACAGAAACAGCTGGCTACCTGGAGAGTCATGCAAAGTCTCTCTGCAACGTTGGGGCAACCAACTTTGGCTATACACCTAGAAAATCTGACAGACCATTTTCAGAAGCAAGGAAAGTCAAAAGACCCTGTCTTGGCAAGGTTCAACAGTCTCTTTTCCTGATGTCCTGTTTGTCCAGATTGGACAGCGTGCTTACTGTCAGCAGTTGAGACAAGAGTAGTTCTTTGCCCAATAGGCCAGTTTTGTCAAGAAGAAAACAAGCTCCATATGGAGTGTCTTCAGTGCCCACATTCTCTCAGAAGTAGACCAGTATGGCCATGAGCAGTTGTGTCTCACATGAACAGAACTCTAAATTATTGAAACATTTAAATGCCATATTCTGTAGGTTTTGAAGTATCTGAAGATCATCTCTCTATGCAGAGTACATCTCTATGCATCTAGAGAACATAACTAACACAACCATAAGTATGACAAACATGGGTGACTATTAACCTGTAATTCTTAATGACTTATATAGCTTAAAGACTAAAGCTTCACATTATTAAAAAAACCTTCAAACGTGTGTAGCATAAGGACAATGATCTTAAAATTGCAACAATATATAAAAATATCCTAATCAGAGGTAGAAATGTATAACACAATGACAAAAATACCCTTAATTTTCTATCAATATATAAATATCTTAAGCAGAAGTAGAAACATACATACAGTATAATAAAAATAATAGTTTTACATTTGTGTATAAAAATATTATAAACAGAAATAGGAACATACACAATATGACAAATATAATTTTGAATTTGTATCAATATACAAATTATCAAAAATAGTTTTACATATGTATCAATATACAAGAATCTATAACAACATTAATTGTCTAAAACTAAGAGTTGCTAAAATAGTTTACAAGTACATACACTAATCTACCTTCTTTTCTATCCTATCTATTCCTCCTTTTCTTTCACTCCTAACAGATGACAATTATCTGATCTGACACTCAGGTCTGAAACCTACATCTTTCAGCAATTATCTTCCCTGGACTGCAACTGACAATTTGCAAATCTGATGTTCCAAATACGCAGTTCTCACTAGCCTCTCTACCATTAGCTTGGTACTTTTGGCATTTCTCCCTAGATTTTTGTCTAGTCTCCTTCCATTCCTGATCTCCTCTGTTCAACCTCCTTCCTTCCCTATATTCTGACCCCAGAAGGGTCATTATAATTGTAGTTTGCATGGCTTTCCAGTTAAAATATTCTCAAACCTCAGCTCCCAGTCTGTGAGACATCTCACAACAGATCCCAGCCCTCTTCTTTGGATCCTATATTTGGTCTCTTCTCAAGTCACGCTAAACTTTAGTTACTCAAAACTGTCACACTCTCTTCTGCCTACAGTTCTGCCACAAGCTGGTTCCTTTCTGAAGGAATCATCTTTCCTGTACCCCAAATTTCACTACTATAAATCAGCATCCTTCCTGCCTCAGTTTACAAAGTTCACCCCTCTCATATGTATCCTAAGAAGTTAGAGTTACCCTGGCCTTTAGAAATATGATTTCTTCAACATTGGGTCTTTGATGTCTACTTTAATAAATTTTAAAACTTGGAACACATCAGTTGTGGGTGTTGACCACTTCTTTCAACTTCCACGTGCACATATATCATACTTGTTCCTGAGAAGTGGTACCCATTAATATAATAGAGTCACTACTAAGTGGCTTCTACCCAAGATCCCCAGTTAAGGTGCTGAATAGAAGTGGGTGTGAGGGGTGCCTCCCACCACAGGCATTGGCATACCCACAGACTAAATGCTATGCTGTACTTTCATGTTGGCTCTTTAGTTCTTGTGAAGCACGCCTATCTATAACCCCAGCAGCTGGGAGGCTAAACTAGAAGTTTACCTGTTTGAGGTCAGCCTAGACTACATAGCAAATCTCTCTCAATCCTACCCCAACCCAAAAAGAAGAAAAAAGTCAGTTCTAACACATATATCAAAAGAAGACAGTCATTTGTGCTCAGGATGGAGATGAGGTATTTAAAAATAAGCATTTGGCAAATAAATAGTATCAAATTTGTTTTGCTGTCTTCAAGTAAGTTCCCAATGTCCTTTTAAAAATATGTCAATTTTTGTCTACCAACATAATGTGTGCTTCTGACTGCAGATTAATTTAAGATTGATTTTTCTATTATTTCTCTTTCCCAACAAACAGGCAGATTATCCAGGGGTTGTTTCTATTTCAGCTTAAAATTTTAGATACTAGATTTGAAATCCAGACAAAATGCATGCTTTTACTAACAAAATACACTTGAGGATGAGATCTTAATGCTCACTAGGAATGCAGTCAATGATGTCTAAATAACCTTGAACTTAAGAAATCTACAAAACACTGTCAAACAATGGCCTCTTCAAAATGAAGATGGCCCTCTTGGGATGACAAAATGAAGAGCTAACATTAGTTAGGTCTAACGTTAGTTTACTGCCTTTGAGATAAGTAGTAAGTCACCCAAATAATTAATTTTAATTTTCATAGAAATTAAAGTGTTTCTCTTTGGAAGCATGTTTTATAGAATAGTAACAACACACACAAGTACCCTAAAAAGGTGAAATATCAGAATCCAGTGATATTCTAATCCTTTCACTTATATTTTACACACCAGGCAGGGGTAACAGAAGTTAGTAAAGGTGAGGAGGGCATCTCTTAGTTCTTTATGCTCTGATGTTTTTGTGAAGTGTCATTGAGACTGTCCACCAGGGTGTTACCATCCCCTAGAAGGATAATACACCACATGCAGCCATTCAGTATCAAGGCACTTGGCACACTTCGATTCTGAAGAGGGTATGACCTGACAAACACCAGCTACTATGCTTCCTGCAACACATGAGTTCATATGACAGGTGCCCCCTTCCCAAAACTGACCAGGCTGGGCGGCAGCTTGAACAGAGAGCCCAGCAGAAAACATGGGCTTATTAATCACTTTGCAGCTTCTCATAGGTGCTGAGACTGGGTGAGATCACTCACTGCTCTCTGATGTTTTGATATCCTTGACTGCTGTCTTTCCCATGGGCCAATTATATTTTAGATGCACTTCTAATGTTCAGTACTTGACAACTGAGAACATGGGTAGGAAAAATGAAGTGTCTTTCTAAAAACCGACCCTCCCCACATAAAATCACACAGGTGGCTCCATCCCAGCCATTAATTCCCTTTGCCCTTAGCTACTTTTCTCAGCTACATTTCATCGCATGCTTAGAAGGGAAAAAAAGAAAGAAAAAGGACATAAAATCACTTTGTAAGCACTTTTCACAAGCTGAATCTAACACTACGGTGTGTTTACATGAGACACTCTCCCCTGCTTTACTGGAAAGAAAAGCTACAGAATCATAAGGATACGTTTTCCTAATGGAAACCAAGGCTGAGACCATTTGTCTTCATCTAGGTTTCTGTTGGATGACAGACAACTGACTTAATAGGTGACTTTAGCATCTGCCCTCATTACAGTTCTGGTAGGAAGAGTTGCACATTTAAGTGTAATTTGTAGCTGTAAGACTTGTAAAAGGTCTAAAATTCAAACTAGACCTTTAAACAGGAAAAGTAACTCACATATTTGTAAAACTATTCTCAGCTATGTTTTTACTTTTAGCTCACCCATGACAGAGATTATGACTTACTCCCACCTTGCAATTGATGTAAAATGTAATAAAAGAAGGGCAATGGTAATTATATAGGCTATATATACCTAGTGTCCATTTCATTAGGGAACAGTCTCTAGATCATTATAGGCATCATTAGCGCCCACACACAGTGTCCAGACAAAGCATACGTTCTGACTGAAGTGCACCTAAGTTTAAGACTTTGTCCCTTCCTCTCCTAGCTGTATGACCTGAGATAAGATACTTACTTCCTGGTCTTCCACTTATTCACCCAGGAATGGAACATATGATTGTCTTAGGTAGGGTTTCTATTGCTGTGAAGAGACACCATGAGCATGAAAACTCTTATAATATTTAATTGTGGTGGCTCACTTACAGTTCAGATGTCCAGTCCATTATCATCCAGAAGCAGATGTCCAGAAGCAAGGCAGTGTGCAGGCAGACATGGTGCTAGAGAAGGAGCTGAGCGCTCTTATGTCTTGAGTCACAGCAACAGGAAGTGATCTGAGATACTAGGCATAGCTTGAGCATATATGAGGTCTCAAAGCTCACCCTAACAGTGATATGCTGTGTACTCCAACAGGCCACACCTACTCCAACAAAGCCATATCTCCTAATTGTGCCACTCCCTTTGGGAGTCATTTTCTTTCAAACTACCACAACAGTTAATATATTTTGCTCAGGATTCATCAATTATTCTTAAAATGTATTATTCTTTTATATAAGGTTCTATGTGTCCCTGGCTGGCCTTATCTTCACTGCTTAGCAAAGAATTGATGTGGGACTCCCCTCTGTATGTTGTGAATATATTTTATCGCCATTGGTTAATAAAGAAACTACTTTGTGCTTATAGACAGGGCAGAATAGAGCAAGGCAGGAATTCCAAACAGAGATGTACAGAGAAAATAGGTGGAGTCAAAGACAACATGTAGCCGTTGAAGGAGACAGACGCCCGGGAACCTTACCAGTAAACCATGATCCTCATGGTAAAATATAAAATAATGGAAGTGGGTTAATTTAAGATATAAGAGATAATTAGCAATACACATAAGTGATTGCCCAAGCAGTGTTGTAATTAAGTGTAAGTTTGTGTGTGATTATTTCAGTTCTGGGCAGCCAGGAAATGAATGAGCAGCCTCTGTCTACAAATAATGACCCTTAAATTCTAGTCCTCTAGCTTCCACCTCCCAAACGCTGAGATTACAGGTTATTAGACTTGCATGTGACAGACTTGGCTTCTGTTCTTATTTGTAGTACACAGTGGCTTTATATATTCATGGGGCACAGTGTGACATTCCAATACACGTATGGCATGTAATGATCATATCAGAGTAATGGCATATCTGTCATCTCAGATGTTATAACTTCTTAGTATTGAGAAAGTATGGACTTCTGTCTACTGGCTATTTTAACTATGCTAAGGCCTCTCCAACATGAACAGATCAACGAAGTTGTCTCAATGTCTTACCAACCATTACCTTTTCTTTCTTTTCCAATGCATCACTTCCTATTGTGTTAAATTTACCACCAATTGTTCCCTGCTTCTATTTATAGGGGTCTTAGTAAGGTTGTTTCCTGTCATTCTGAGCCTAATGGACTCCTTTCTTTCCTTATCTTTCCTTATCTCAAACTACTGAACCCTGTTGATCTTGCACAGCTCAGAACTAGCTCCTGATCTTGGATTGCTATGCTAGCCCTCTCCCCCTGATTTTTGTTTTGCTATTGTCTAATCCTTCTCATTTCCTATAAACTTCTCAACATCTTTAACTGTCAATATCTTATTCTGGTGGAGGAGGGTCATCTGTCTATGTGTTACTTTCATTGGTTAATAAAGAA
>LOJH01058159.1:0-11449 GCA_001685095.1 Ellobius talpinus
CTCTCTCTCTCTCTCTCTCTCTCTCTCTCTCTCTCTCTGTCTGTCTGTCTGTCTATAAATCAGTAGCTCTCAGCTATGGCTCCAGTGACGTGTGTGACCACCCCCTATGATGGCAGTAATGGACTCTGAAACTGTAAGTAACTCCCCAGCTAATTGCTTTCTCTTATAAAAGTTGCCTAGATCATGGTGTCTCTTCATAGCAATACAACACTAAGATAGTTGCTTAGATTATTTTCATTCTTTGAGATCATCATGCATAAAGTGAGATATAATCATACCCACACATGGTTTCCCCACTCCAAAACCTACACATCCACCTCCCAACATCATGTCCTCTTTTTTATATAACTCGGTTTATTTAGTGCTGTTTGTGTGTTCATAAGTGTGAGACCATCTACTGAAGCATGGGAAGCCTACTAGTGGCCACACCCTAAAAGAAGAAGTATTTACCTCCCTTAGTAGCTATCAATTGGCAATAGTTCCCTACAACTGAGACCCCATATATGCTGGAATTTGAGCTGGCTGGATCTTGTATGCATAACCACAGCCATGGCATGTCCAGAAGACAGCACTCCACAGCATTCTCAAGCTCTCACATCCTTTCTACCTCCTCTTCCACGATGATCCCTGAGCTGTGGCTGGTGTGGGAAGGGTTGATAAAGACATCCCATTTAGGACACACAGTACTAAACTGCACCTTCAATGTTTATCTTTAGACCTGTAGGTTAGAACCACTCTCAACCTTCATCAAAAAGCTTTTTTCCAATAGATAATGATGAATGTGTACATTTGCAACTGGTTACAATGTGGAGAACAAGAGACTGAAATATCCAAACCTAAATGGAATCTCTATTGTACACCCTGTCCACAATGCTCAGGGATCATGGAGGATTTCTACACAGTAGTGTTTTCTGGATATAACAGTAATTCTACACAGATGAACTCAAATAGGCTGTGACTGCACATAGTCAAGCCAGCCAAAATTCCAGCATGAGTAAGGAAGGGGCTGGCACAGATATGGTGGAAGGGGAATTCTAATGAAGAAGTGTAAATTATTGTAGTCATTTTTGTTGCTTGAAATTTTGAGACAGACTCTCAATATTTGTGCTTGGGTGCTCCAGAATTGCTATGTAGCCAACTTGGCCTTGAACTCTTGATTCCCCTGCCTAAGTACCACCAGTTTAGGTATGACGGTGTGAGCCACCATGCTTGGCCCAAATCTATATTGTTAAAGGAATGGGAAAGGAGAAAATAGGAAAGATCTCGGAGGTTTACAGGGAAATCTACCCCAAGACACAGTGGGATCTATTCTTAGCTTTCAGGTGCTCTGGGCTTTAGGGTTGTAACAAACTGCTGAGATTGGGAAAACAGTAAAAAGGAATTTCTGTTGCAAACTTAGTTCTATTTATGTGTATATCTAAAGAAGCTGATTTGGATAATGTAATATTCAACTTAATCTTTCTCTGTTATGATAAAAACAGAGATTTCTAGAGTTGTGAAAAGTGACCAAATGTCTAAAAGAGATAAGACCAAGGTAGCAAAGGAAAGCTAACATTATTTCCAGGTTTTGTGTACCTGGTGATGGATTTGGGAGGAACTTTGAGCTTTTATTTGTGTTGCGGAAGAGTCATCATCTTCGATGAGCAAAATAAAGCAAATTATGCACAAGACTACCTCGTGCATAAATGAGCAATATTTAGACATGGTAAGCTTTTTTTGCACAATACTTCAACGATCTCATACATTCTTATATAGCTGTATGTTTTGCCATGTGGAAGCTGGCTCGGTAAATTTTTGAAATTATAAAGGCCAAGGTACTACCAAGCAGCCATGAGTGGGGGACTTGGAGACAAGAGGCAGATTAAAATTTCCAGTTGGTCATCTTCTTGTTCAGCTTTGTCTGGAGTAGTCCTTTCTTTGATACATGAAGCTCTCTATTTCATGCAGAGGCAGCAGAGAGGTGGCTGTGATAGATGCCTTGAACTGAAGAGCAAGTAGAACTGGGAGAAATAATGAAGGGATTTATTTGCTAAGTCCTTTGTGTAGAATAGAGACCTCACCAAAGGAGGCAGGATGAGGAGCCATTCATCTTGGACTGATCCTTGCTGTTCCTTTCCTGAGTGCTCTAATGACCTGAATTTTGAGCTCTGTCCAGGAAAGTTTATGAATCTAAACTGGAGTCAGGGCTCAGGGCCAGGATTTCTCAACCTTGTCACTATTAACATTAGGGTTAGATCATTCTGTCTTGTAGGTATGTACTAGACTATGCATGGTAGATTGTGTGTTTGCATCCCTGGTTTCCACTTACCAGATGCTATTGGCAGCCACCCCCTAAGATTACACAACCAAAAAGTGTCTGTTACCATTGCCATGGCCCCTTTGGGATACAGTCACATTCAGCTGAGAACCACTGAACTAGAAAATGTAATTTTAGAGACACCTGAGCCAGTCAATTTCTGGCTGTAGGAAGCAGGCATGCAGCTTTACAGTGATGGATGTGTGTGTGCTTCACGTTTAAAAGTCTGCAAGGGTGATCAAAAGTCTGCCTCTCTCAGGTTAGTAATTACCTCTGTTGTTATTAATTTTCTCAAGCATTACGATAGAATGAGTCATTCCTACCTCAATTCCTCTGCCATGGCTGATTGATTTTGCTCCCCTATTGTTTCCAATTTCATGTAATGTCTGATTACATAGGGAAAACTTCAATACAATTCTCATGTAAGAGCCCTTACAAATATGCTTATACCTCAGCTGTAAGTAGGAGTGAACGAGAGCTTTTATACTACTTCACTGAAATAAGCTTTTCACTGGAAGTAAAAGGTGTGAACAACTCCACAAATGAGAGCAAGGGACAGAAAGTCAGAATAAGTCAATACTGGAGTGAATGATTTTTAAATACACTAAGGATGTGTGTTTGTGATATTCATTCATTTCCATCATATGGACTAGAACATTTATTCGAAAAAAAATACCTTTGAGTAGTGTATGTGTCTCTTCTCTGGAATTCTTTGGGTTCATCTTGGGAAACAGATGGCATTTGCTCTTCTCTGAAGTGTATCAAGAGATCCCTATCCATCTTAGGTACAAAGATTGGCACATGCATAGTGCAAAAGGGAGTAGCCTTTGGGCCCAGTGAATGTCTGACTGCTTGCCAGTCAAGTAGGTAGGTGGGTGTTACAGGGAGACCTCTTGGATTCCCTTCAAGATAAATGATGACAGCTAGAAAGATGGTTTGTTAGTAAAGTCACTTGCCATTTCTTTTTTCTTTTCTTTTTCTTTGTTCTTCTCTCATGCAATATGTCTTGACCACAATCTGCCATCCCCCCTCTCCTCTTAGCTCCCTCAACCTCCACACTCCCTGAGATCCACTGTTCCTCTCTTTCCCTTCAGAAAAAAGCAGGCTTTCCAGGTGATATCAACAAAACACAACATGACAAAATGCAATAATACTGGTCATAAATCCTCATGTCAAGATTGGAGGAGGCACTCCAGTAGGAGGAAAATGGAAAATGGTTCCATGAGCAGGCACAAGAGTCAGAGACACTCCCCGCTCCCACAGTTAGGAGTCCAAGCATTTTACCAATTGAACTATTCCTCCAGCTTTGCCCCTGAAAGATTTTAATGTCAGATAAAAAAATAATTTTTACTGTAAATATGTCCTCTATATAACCAGGGGAATACTTAGCTAAAAGTTGTTACTTTAGTTATTATTGAATATCATTCCTCAAGAAATACCTGTGTCTTCTTTTTTTTGACATTTTAAATATCATGTAATGGTATGTTCTTCAACCATGCCATTTGACATTGTTTTCTCTCACATAGATAAATTCCCTCTCTCAGCTGTCCCTGAACAAACACAAAACTCTTCAAATATTTTCCAAACAGGTACAGAATTCCTCTTTTATTTAACCTCAGAGTGATGCTTAACTCATCTAGTGAACTTTTTGTCCAGTAACTCCATACAATGTTCCTTCTCTTTTCTTACATCTTTTATTGTACTATTATGCTTATATCTTTAATTAATAAGTAGTTTTTCATGAAAATGTTTTCTTGAGTCATGTGAGTGACTCTATAAAATGATATAAGCACTGTGCTCTGTATTTTTCTCAAACCTGCACATAATAAGTGTTTGCTGGAACACATGCCATGTGAGTCCCATGATTATTTGCTTCTGTTTCAGTTATATTGAACTGAAGGGCTTTCAAATATATCAGAAAACAGATTAGTAGTTGGTTTGTAAGCCATTAAGGAGGAATATTTTATATGTGTTTTGTTGTCAAGCATGGACCACATACAGTTATCTTTCTCAGAATTGGGTTTGCTTAGGGAGATTATGATGACATCTATAATTCACATCTTAACTCTTGGGCACAAATGAAAAAATGACAACATCACTTTTCTAGAAAAACTAACAATAAAATGAAATAAGTAGGTCTTTTAAAAATGCTTCAGTACAATACATATTCCTAGCCAATAAGGTTTGCTTGGGATATCTGAGAGCAGTTGTAATTTTCTTCTGCTACTTCTTCTGAGTTATCCTCAAAGTATCTGATATGACATAAAATGTCTTTTTGCAGACATTCCTTACCAACAGACAATAGTATTTAATGTCAATATGTTGTGTCACATGTTCTCATAGCAAAGATATTCATTATTTTTCATTATGTCTGCTAGACTCACTGGATGTTAAATCTGAAAGTCATGACTCACCTCCTGTGCCTGCTGTAACCCCTAAATCTGACACACTAAGAGGTGACTATTTTGGCAGGGTTATACAGTTTGAAAATGTGTGTGCCTGACTCCTTTACCAGAAGAGGATACAGAGAAAAGAATGCATACTAGGTTTACTGGCTGCCTTATGAGAAATTGCCATAGAAATGGAAGCATCCTGGCTAATAGCATTTTTGTCTGCTGTCTTGGCAGGGGTGTGTGAGCTCAGAGTTCATTTTGTTCTTTGTGGTGTTGTGGGTGGATCCAGCTATCTTTGAATTAGGTGTTTGTAGGAAAAAATGCCACAACCCATCAGGACTTTTCAGAGGAGAGTCTTGTGAGGTCACGTAGCAGTGCCCTCAGCTTCCTCAATGGGAGATTCTAACTCAGATGGTTTAAGTTCAAACAGCAAGTAATACGTTCTCCTAGAATGAATTGCAACTGATGGACTCAGGCACATCTATCCTTTATAATATACTTTTTTGGATCTGCAGTCAATATTATTTTCAGAGAGTCCCTCTCAGATGACAAGAACCACCTAGTCCTTGAGTTTATTCCATTCTCATGATTCTACAGAGAGGATATTTCCTGACAGTGGTGGAAGAGTTGTAGAGAAGATTGTTTTTAGCCTACAGGGACACAATTACATGTTCCTTGACCAATATTTGTTGAGTGGAGGTATGTAATCTGATTGGCCAAGAGTGAATCATATAGTCACTGTGGACCTAAGATGATGAGGAATTTTCTACTAGACCTGCATATATTAAGAAGAAATTTAGAAATTTGCCACTTTGTATCAAAGATGTTTTGTTTGTGATGTATATTTGTTTACTGATTTATACATATGTTCACATCTATACCCATGATTCTTATCTCTGAGTATCACCTAATCTGATCGTTTGTCTTTATTAACCAAATAGTGGAGAAAACTGATACCTTAGTTCTAGTTATTTCCATATTTATCTCTGTCTATCTTTTTCCTGATTCCAAAGGTTTGTAGAACAGTTGGTCTCTTAAGTTAGTGATATCATTAATGACAAAGCCACGGACTCCAAGAATGTTACAGTGGTCAAAGCCTGAGATCCTAGCAGGAGAGTACGGACTTTAAGGGAATCTTGTATGTTCATTAATTTGTGTATCAAATATTTCAAGGGTCCAACTAGATGTTACATGTGGGTTTTGGCAGTAAACAAGACATAAATGGGCCTATTACATGCATCTTGGAACTGTGAAGGGAAAAACAAGAAATGTAGTCAATAAGGAGAGGATTGTAGGAAAGTTTGGAAGTGAGTGTTTATGCTGTTGGGTGGGAAACAGATTTTATACCACAGGGGTTTCCAAAGTATGCCCGTCCAGGCTAGCACCATCAATATCCCCTGGAGACTTGTTAAAATGACAAACTCTTAACCCTATCCCCAGACCTAATGAAATCTAATCCTGCTGTGGGAGTTGAGCCCAGAAATCAATATTTTAACAAGTCCTCAAGGGGACTCCTACATAGACAAGTTGGGCACCAGAGATGTTGGAGTATGGCAGGAGAACTCTCTAGGAAGTCATTGCTATCTTCTGGTAATAATGGCAGCCTAGAATTAGATAGAAGATGTAGAGACAAAGCAGACACAGCCACATCTAGTACCTGCTTGCTGGAATCAGTGGGAGGGCCTAATACAGGACCAGATGTAGAGATGGGAAAGAGATGTTAACAGTGTGTTTGGGAGGGAAGTGGTTGCATTTCCGATAACTTTCTCTTCCTACCTGCCATGAAATTAAAGATCAAACCACAAAGACACAGAAGCCAAAGCATGAGAACAACAGGGGACAGATGATTTCATTCATTATGAAGAGGCTATGCACTTGGGAGTTTGATTTCCTTGTCCTCTTGAAGCTTTCATTTTTCCAAGTATAAAATAAGTATGGATGTGGTTCTTCAGAGATATGTTAAGAATAAGAACTCACATCGTGAGCAATTAACTGCCTTGCAAATCAAAATCATTCATGGTAAAAGGACTCGGCAAAGCACAAGTACACATGCAACATTCCTGTAGAATTCTGCCAAACATCTCTCCATTAGTAGTCACCAATACCCTTATGATGAAGTGTGTTTAGATATCAAAAAAAATCTTTGTTAAATTCCCATGATAAATAGTGTAGATACAAAGATAACTAATAAATCAATCTATTGCTCTTGAATAGTTACAAATTTTTAGGCTTTCATAAAATGTAAGAATTTCCAAAGAGCACTGCATCATCCTTAAAGCTTGCTTGTAACATGTAATGTATTACTAAGCCTGTGGGAACCCCAGTGAGATCCATACTTCTCAGAAACATCATGAGTCTCCAAAGGGAATGAGCAATGTAGAACTTCTTCAGAAACCCAAAGATCAGCAAGTTCGGATCTGAAGTTTTACTTGTTTGTATGTTTTTCTTTTCTTTTCTGATTGGAGTATTGGATTTTTTAATTTGTATTTTATTGTTTTATTTTTTGTTTTCAAAACATCCTAACTGAAGTTTTCCTTCCCTCCTCTCCTCCCAGTTCCCCCCACCACCACTCCCAGATCTACTCCTCTTTGGTTTCCCTTCAGAAAAGAACAGGCAGGCCTCCTATCTATGTTAGCCAAATGTGGCGTAAAAAGATACAGTAAGACTAGGCACCAACCATTATAACAAGGCTGAGTGAGGCAACCCAGGAGGAGGAAAGGGGTCCCAAGAGAAGACAAAAGAATCAGAGATACTGCCACTGTTAGGAGAAAAAAAATACCAAGCTAACAACCATAACAAATATGCAGAGGACCTAGTGTAGACCTAGGCAGGTTCCATGACTGCCATTTCAGCTCTGTGAGCATCTATGAACATTGCTTAGTTGATGCTGTTGGTTATGTTCTCCTGGAGTTCTCAACCCCTCTAATTCATACAATTCATTGTCTTCCTCTTCCAAAGGTTTCTCTGAGCTCCAACAGCATGGACCCAACAGAGATGTCCAATTTGGACTTTCTTCACTAAATATTTGGCTATGGGTCTCTGCATCTGCTCCCATCATCTGCCAGTGGAAGCCTCTCTAATGATGATTGGGGTAGGCCCCAAATTATGAGTATAGCAAAATCTTTAGGAATAATTTTATTGATATTTTCCCTATCCTACATCTTTGGACTATCCAGCCTCAGCCTCAAGTTCCTAGTCATCCAGGCAGTGTCAGGCATGTGCTCCCTTTCACAGTGTGGACCTCAAATTAACCATCATTGCTTGACCACTCTCCCAAGTTCTCAGTCTCCATTGCCCCAGCACATCTTGCAGGCATAATATATTTCAGGCTGAATGTTTTGTGACTAGGTTAGTATCCCAGTTCCACCACTAGAAGCCTTGTCTGGTTACAGATGGCCAATTCAGGTTTCATATCCTCTATTACTAATAATCTTCACTAGGGTCACCCTCATAGGAGTTTTTGCTGCACTACCTTTCTACATCACCTAACAAGTGTTTGCCAGTTTCAGTTGTCTCTCCCTGTACTCTCTTCCTCCATCCCTGCCCCCATATAATCTCTCCTTTGTCCATCCCACCCGCCCTAGTTCACAGATTCTATTCTATTTCCACTTAGAGAACTCCTTGTTGTTACTTAACCTTTCTGGGTCTGTAGATTGTGGCATGATTATCATTTACTTAACAGCTAATATCCACTTATAATTGAGTACATAACATATTTTTCATTCTGGGTCTGGATTACCACATTCAGTATCTTTTTTGTTCTATCCATTTGCCTGCAAATTTCATGTCATTTTTAACAGTTGAGTAATGTTCCATTTTATAAATGTATCACATTTTCTTTATTCATTATTCATTTGAGGGGTATATAGTTTTTTTCCAGTTTCTGGCTATTATGAATAAAGCCACAATAAACATAGTTGAGCAAGTGTCCTTGTGATAAGATGGACCATTATTTGGGTACATGTGCAAGAATGGTGTAACTGGGTCTTGAGGTAGATCTGTTCCCAGTTCTCTGAGGAAGCGCCATATTGATTCCAAGAGTAGCTGTACAAGTTTGCACTCCCACCAGCAATGGAAAAGTGTGCCCTTTCCTTCACATCCTCTCTGGTGTGACCTGTCACTTGTGTTTTTTATCTTAACCATTCTGACTGTTATCAGATGGAATCTCATATTAGTTTTGATTTTATTTCTATGGTGTCTAAGGATTTTTGCACATTTTTGAGTGTTTATTATCCATTTGAGATTCCTTTATTGAGAATTCTCTGTTTAGATCTGTACCCCATTTTTAATTGGATTATTTGGCTTGCTGATATCTAGTTTCTTGAGTACTTTATTTATTTTGGATATTAGCCCTCTGTCAGATGAGGGATTAATGAAAATATTTTTCCTTTCTGCAGGCTGTAGTTTTGCCCTAATGAAGGTGTCCTCTGCCTTAAAGATTCTTTTCTGTTTTCTGAGGTCCAATTTATTAACTGTTGATCTTAGGGACTTTGCTATCTGTGTACTCTTCAGGAAGTTGTCTCCTGTGCCAAATCATTCAAGGATATTATTCACTTTTTCTTCCATTGGGTTTAATGTATCTGGTTTATATTGAGGTCTTTGATTAACTTCAACATGAGTTTCATGCAGGGTGATAAATATGATCTATTTGCATTCTTCCGCATGCAGGTATCCAGTTAGACCAGACAGCACCATTTGTTGAAGATGTTTTCTTTTTTCCATTTGTGTCTTTCTGGCCTCTTTTTCAAAAATCATGTGTCCATAGGTGTGTGGATTTATGTCTGGGACTTTGACTTGATCCTATTGATCAATATGTCTGTATTTATTACTACAGCTCTGTAGTAGAGCTTGAAATCAGGAATGGTATACCTCTGGATGTTCTCTTATTGTTCAGAATTGTTTCAGCTATTCTGAGTTTTTTGTTTTACAATATTAAGTTGAGTATTGTCCTTTCAAGATTTGTTTAAAAAATGTTGTAATTTTGATGGGAATTGTATTGAATCTGTAGATTGCTTTTTGTAGGATGAACATTTTTACTATGATGATACTATCAATCCATGAGCATGGGAGATATTTTCAGCTTCTGATATCTTTTCCAATTTCTTTCTTCAAAGACTTGAAGTTTTTGTTACACAAGTCTTTCTCTTGCTTTATTAGCATTGCCCCAAGATATTTATATTATTTGAGGCAATATTGAAGGATGTTGTTTCCAAGATCTCTTTTTCAGTCCATTTGTCATTTGTATATAAGGGGAGTATACTTTTTTGATTTAATCTTGTATCCAGCAACTTGTAGAAGGTGTGTATCAGCTGTGTGAGTTCCCTGATAAAATTGTTGGAGTTGTTTATGTATGCTATCATATCATCTGCAAATAACAATATTTTGACTTCTTCCTTTCCAATTTGCATCATCTTGATCTCCTTTGATTGTCTTGTTGCTCTAGCTAGAAGTTCAAATGCTATACTGAATAGATATGAGAGAGTGAATAGCCTTGTCTAGTTCTGATTTTAGTGGGATTGCTTTGAGTTTCTCTCCATTTAATTTCATATTGGTTATTGGCTTGCTGTAAATAGCTTTTAATGTGTTTAGGTTTGTTCCTTGTCCATTCTTTCCAAAACTTTTGGTGCTCGATTTTGTCAAAGGCTTTTATTGGCATCTAATGAAATTATCATAAAGGTTTTTTCTTTCAGTTTGTTTATATCATGGATTATATTGACTGATTTTCATATGTTGAAGCATCCCAGCATCACCATAATAAAGCCTGATTTGTCATGGTGGATGAACTTTTTGGTGTAGTCTTCATTTCAGTTTGTATTTTATTATTTTTAGATCTATGTTCATAAGAAAAATTGGTCTCTAATTCTCTTTTTGTGTTGATTCTTTAGGTATTAGGGTGCCTGTGGCTTCAAATTATTCCACAAACTAGAAACAAGGAACATTGTCAAATTCCTTTTATGAGGCCCAGGTCCGAATTTTGAAGAGGAGAAAAAATGTACTCAACATGCCATCAATTAGTGTACTAAAATAATCTCGGGCAATACTTCTAGCACTGGGTATCAAATTTACTTAAAGTAAGGCTGAAAGTTTCTTATCAGAAGGAGAGTTGACCTGAGAAATTTGCTATGGATTTACCTAAATATACAAGTAAATATTTGGGGGGTTAAATGAGGCTGTTTTCCACAAATGAATTGCACCTGTTGAGTGTTTGGTTTACAGCCAAAACCTTAAGGTCAATTGGAAGGCAAGAAGAATATACAGACCTTTGAGATTAGGGCAGTACAGGGTTTGCTTATTAAGGATTCTACATCATTCCAAGGAGGAAACCACTACAGGTTTCTATAAGGAATTCTGAGAGAACTGGGAAGCCTAGAGCTTACTAATTACCTCCCACTCTGAGTAGTCACTTCTAAACAGATAAACCTCCTTATACTTCACAATGACAGAAACATTAGAGCTCATTCCTGGACCAATCCTATTTCAATTTTTCTGAGCCTCCTGCTTTGAAATAGCATGTATAGTTTTGGAGCAATTGAAAAAGAAATAAGTGCTTGTAAGAACTAACTATCATGCCAAACTAGTTATGTTTTCTCTTTTGAAAGGGATTTTCAAAACAGAAAATAAATACAAAGAAAGTAGTATACAGTTGGCCCTCTGTATGTGTTGGTTCTGCATTCACAGATATAATCTACTATGGTCTTGTACAGATATACCTGCACAGGAGCATGTACATACACACACACACACACACACACACACACAC
>LOJH01058160.1:0-11449 GCA_001685095.1 Ellobius talpinus
CTCCTCCTTCTTCTTTCCTCCTCTTCCTTTTTTCTCTTCCTCCTTCTCCTCCTCTTCTGTTTTTTATCACTAGCCACCTCTTAGTTGATAGTTCATGGATTATTCTAGCCAAAGATTTAAAATTTTTAAATGTATCCCTATTCTATCATCTATAACTGTTGTTTGGATGAACTTCCTTTTAGGACTTTGTATTTTAGGAAAAGAAGGGATGAGTAAATCCTTGTTATTTGTGATCTTCCCAGGCACAAAGCACAGAATGCAATTGGGGTTGTGTGGTTCATTGCCATTCCTACATTACAACGTGCTCCTTTGGAGAAAACAGTATGAGGCATTGGAACATGTTATTGATGATAACAATCCACAAGGATTTCTGAAGAATTTTCTCAGTTCCTCAATTTCCTGTACTAGACCTCTCTAATAATAAAATTCATGAATTAGGGATCGGGACAAAATAAGACTAGACTATTTTCAAACTCTGAAGTAGCTGGCAAATTATTATTTTTATTTAGTACAAATAAATATTATAATTATAAAATTTCCTGACCCTTTTGGTCTGACTTCATTTTTGACATTTTGCACTTTTGGAACAGAAGATGATATGGAATAGCTATTTTTTTTGTAAAATAAAATAGATATCATGGGAGTGGCTGTAATCATCTACATTTGTTATTTTTATTTTTATTCACTTTTCGTTCATTTGTTTCAGTTCAGGGTCTCACTATGTAGCTCCGGCAGTCCTGGAACTCACTCTGTGCACACGGCTGGCCTTGAACTCACAGAGATCCTCCCACTTCCACCTCTCAAGTGCTGCAATTAAAGGTGTGTGCCACTATTAGTTTTATAATTGCTGTGACAAAAAGCCTGATATAGGAGCTTAAAGAAAGGTTTATTTTAGTTGAGGATGCAGTCCTCATGACTGAGAAGTGATGGCGGCAGGAGCATGAGGCAGTTTATTTCATTGAACCCATAGACAGGAAGCAGGGAGGGATAAATGCTGGTGCATGGCTTTCCTTTCTATTCTGTTGGAGGCCCCAGCTCAGAGAATGGTGCCGCTCATGCTTGGGGTGGGTCTTTCCACCGCAGTTCATCCAATCTGCAAGCTCCCTGACAGACATGCACAGAAGATTGACTCCTAGATGATTCTAGATCCTGTCAAGTCAACAATCATTATAACTTTTTAGGTGCCCTTTTGAATTCAGTTCAAAAATGCAAAAAGAATATGTAAATATTTTCCATTTCCACCATTTTTCCCATGTTCGATTTACTAGAACAATCAAGACAGTTCCTTCTAATTATGAAACCCCAGAAATGTTCCTAAGGACCTTGTTTTGTCAGAAGTTTACTATGCTAAACAGAATCAAGATGTTCACTCATAATTACAGGTACTAGTAAATGTACAAAAAGACATAAAATTTTATATGCATAAGTGGTCAAGTTTCCTTTTAGTGGATACTTTCTGGAATATAAAATGTAAAGTTCAATAACTCTGAATTTGCTGGCAACCAAACTTATTTAAATGTGAAACTCCATATCTCTGGGGGTTTCAACTCAGAAAGTTTCCTCGATTGGCAGTCCCTCCTGCCAGGGTTCAGTTATAACAGAGAATCTTTTCACAAAATGTAGTCAATTTATATTTCAGGCATTTAAAACATAGTTCATTGGCTCATCTGGACTCAGAAAAGTCTTACAGCCTGTCCCCAAGGATCTGGCACACCACTTTTGCCTCACACCGAGGCTCACACACCTGGCAAGCTATCTCTACTTTCCTGATGCTCAGGCGGTCCTCAAACTTACAAGTATTTGGGATGGTCTGTTGTTTCAATGTGCCCAAAGTCAATGCATATAAAAAAGTCATAATTTCTATCTGGGCATAGAGAGATGAGGCTGAGAACCAGGTAGTAGAGAAGAAAGCAGATCCCATGACAGGAAATATAAAGACATGGATATATTATTTTGATCAAAATTTAATAAGACCCAAAGCCTTTCCCAGTGGGTCCTTTCTTGATTTCATTAATGTTTATTCTCAGAGACTTAGTCACCTCCTTTTTGACTCACTTGAAGTTAAGCTTTTTGAGGAGTTTGGGAGTAACGCAAGTTTAACCCAATACTTAATAACTTCCAACGTCAATTTTGGAATCCCTCTGGTGGAACACACAGCTCTATAAACACGGGCAAGATCTGAGACTTGATAGTTACAGTTGCTTGTGTTACCTGGGACTCTGTTGTTGGCCTCACAACAGCCTCAGGGATTCTGGAAGTGGTGGGGGAGCTCTCCTGCTCCAATGAAATAAAACAGTGCAGGAGGGAATCACTCAAGCTCTGTAGTGACGATTCTTCATGACACATGGAAAACGTCCTCCAGTACAGTGCCTGGCACACGTACAGACTTCTAATCTTGGTTTGTCTATATAACCATCATCACTAAAAGGGGCTTCAACCCTGCCAGGAACCTGGCACTTCAGCATCAGGAATTCCTAGCCCCCTCCCCATCTGCCAGATGGCAATTATTAAATTGCAACTCCTAGGGACTCTGTTGAATGTATCTTCATATCAGAAGTCACTCAATTATTTAGTGAAATAGTAAGTGGGTTAGTCCATAAATGTATGAACAATTGAGATCAGTGTTTGGGTAGGGGTATAGTAAGACAAGTAAGATGTCTTTTCCCCTAAACTTTCATTTCTCTTAGATGAGATTTTAATTTTGTTTTGTACTTAGAAATAGAAGCCTATCTGCCTAAATCATGGTGACCAGTAACCATGGTTGGAGAGGAAAGGAGGGGAGTTAATGGAGAGTAGGTGTCTAGGCATTTGTACATCATGGCAAGCTAGTAAGAAAAGAGTACAGGGAATTCAGATGACTCTGAGGAATGAAATTAGATGTAGGGCTTAAAAAATGCCACAATATTTATGGGATGTTAGGTCATAGGTTAGGTCCTTTAGGCCCTAGCCATTAGGGGAAGAATCATAATATACTTCTTTGACTTCTTGAGCCATTTATTATTATTTACATTTTATGAGTATTTATTGGATGTCTATTATATATTAGGTAGTTCATCACTCACAACACTGAACAAGATATATATATATATATAGTCCTTTGAGGCCATGAGAAGGAAACAGATGCCATTTCAGAATGCTTGGTTCTTACATCAAGCTCTTCCTTTCTTACTCTTGCTGGACACAATATTTTATAAGCTTGGTCTTATCTGTGAAAGGCTTTGCTAAAAGTACCTTTATGCCTATGGGAATTCTTTTCTTTTCTGTGTATATGTGTGTATAGCATTTGTTGTTGAACTAATGGACCTCCCTCTAAAGTCAAAATACAAAGCATATAGGTTGCCTAGGATGGTAGGAAAGCAATGGCCTATAGAAGCATCAGTGGTAATGGGAACTCTGGTATCTTGTGGCCCTGGATATCCAAAGGAAAGAGATGGAGGCAGAAGGACTTTTTTGGTCTAAAGAGAGAATGCGAGAGTACAGCTGGATCTGATAGAATAGAAAGGGGTCTTAGAAGGAGAATCATGAATTATAGTGCCCCTGATTGTTTTTCAAGATTCTAACCTATGAATTTAAGTCATAACTGACTTGAGTAAAACTATTTTTTTGAATGATTTTCAGGTATTTGGGAGTGATCTTGAGCAATATTTGGTGCAACCAAATTGCAGGTCACAGGTCACGGAGACATTTGAACACCCCTCTTGTTTTTTGAAGGTCATTGTCATGGAATTTGGCCTAAAGCACTCTTTATATAGCCAGCTCTTAGTCATTCCTGGAAATACAAACCCACATTGACAGACTTTTTCCTGCCTGTTTGGGCAATGCCAGGTGGTGTAAAGGACCAACACCAGCGAGGCAGTGGTGATTCACTCCTGGTCCAAGTGTGCGTTTACGAGTGTGTCTTCTCTCTGTGCCATCTTGTCAGTCCCCAACCCTCTCCTATTGATATTGCCCCATGTAAGTTGTTAAAGCCCTAATGTGCAGAGTTGCACACAGGGAGAGGTCATTAATCAAAAGGTACAAATAAATTGCAGTGTAATCCATAGGCTTTGGACCGCAGTCTAAAAATGATGTTTCTTTAAATGGCTGATTCCTAACTGTACTCTATTTTAGGATTCATTACTATCTGTTGGCTAGTAGGTCTGGCTCTCTATAATTCTCTCTTTGAACTGCTGTGGGATAAGTGTGGGCTCTGGAAAAATGGTGATGTCAGAGCTCGTACTTCCACTTCCTTGGATGCCTCGCCCATGTTTCTCACAGAGTCCTTTCCACTTTCTATTTGTTGCCCGACCTTTATGAAAGTGGCTCAGGAAACGATCTGTCACACATCATTCACACCTCGATGCACATTTAGGCTAGCATGTTACCTCTCCCAGCGGTATTTGCATTTGATGATTTTTCCCCCCTTAAATACACAGCAGCACTTTTCTCTGCAGAATTCTAGAGGAATTTAAGATCTAGTCACAAACATTAGACCTAGTATTTGACCGAGCAAGGCAGCTCTATTGTAAAAGACTGGCTCTTCACATACATGGTGCTTAAACTACCCATCTTAGTGGATGTTGAAACCTGAGCTTTCTTGACTCTGAGTTTTTATGAATCAAGGGAAGATTAGCCATTATTTTTCAAACAACAAAGAAGGTCTAGAGGGAAAACACTATGGAAACCTGGCTGGAAATGGGTCATCTTTTTTTTGTTTATATGATAGTTTATGCGATAGTTTCCAAGAAGACACCCAATGCCTAATGCTTTGTAGAACTTACCCTTCTGTAGTGCCCTTTCTCTTTAAATCAGATGAATCTATGTCACTAGCAGACTGTGGAGGGAGTGAGCGTGTGTGCCTTCCTGTGCTAAGGCCCTTAAGGCATTTTAGCTCCCATCTTCCTCTCCCAGGCCTTTCACTTTGGGGGAAGCTCTTTGACATGCCAAGAAGGATCCTCACCAAATGCCTGTCTGGGGAGGTACCTGTGGAGAGACTAACTCGACAGCCAGCCATGCTATTGGATCACTTAGGAAATGGCTCCAGTGGGTCAAGCCCTCAATTGATTACAGCTTCAGCTGGCACCTGATTAGTTTCATGATCAATCCCAACAGCTTCCAGCTAAGACAGTCGTTAATTTCTGACTCAAAGAAACTACAAAAAATCATAAATTCTTGTCATTTTAAGGCACTAAGTTCCAGGGTAATCGATTATTTAACACCATCCTTTGGTCTCCTAACACTCGTCCCTTACCCTGGCCATAGCCTTAGCTCCGTGTTGTTAGGAGCTGTTGTGTTTTCTAATGGGGTAGGGGCAATTCAGCTGAGAGCAATTTGGCTCAATACAATTTCTTATGAAACAAGCTGACCAAAATGATAACTTGTGGGATATTAATAGTCTGTCTCCAGTTTCATGACATTGTTTACTTTGGTTCATGACAGAAAGTGCTTTTGTAACTTTTTATGAATCGTTAGTAATTTTCACCGGCCTTTCAGGGTTTGGGGGCTTTTACTTGTATTTTTCTTCTGTATTTCTATTCCTCTGGTGACTAGGATGTGACTAGGATTTTGGATGATTCTTGTTTCCACGAAATTGCTTTCAGTCAAATTGTTTCTGGCAAAACCATTCATCATGTGGTAGTATTTTTTTATGCCTCACCTCTAATTGATCTATAAAAGTTAAGAAACTTATTCTGTAACTCTATTAAAATCACAACACACTGCTAAACTGGGATGAATCAACAACGGGGAATAGATGGGCAGCCCCCAAGGTGAGTGTGGTCGTTTCTGCTGTGTATGCTCTTGTATTACCTACCTTACCTTGCTGAATGAATCCTGGAGTAACTGATCCAGTTCTGAAGAGAGTATGGTGGAAGTGTTGGGCTATAACTCTTAAGTTACCTTGTTCTTCACTAACTGTCTAAGGTAGAATATAAGAAAAATGTGGCTTCAATTTTTGGAAACACAGTAATGTTCTTATTTGGGAATACATTGTTTTACGGGAGCCAGCTGTCATGTCTCATAGTAAGCAGTGTGGAAAGTTTAATTAAGCCTATATAAAAATCACAATTAGATGGGAGAGTAGACTTAGCAACTGCTTATCAGTGTTTCTCTGTTTTAACAATAAAACCATGACCATGTTAGGTCTTCTGAGGATCTGGGGCAACGTTGGTGTTTGCTGGTATTGGTGCAAAAATAATCAAAACCAAATCGAACAAAAACAAAAAACAAACCCCACAGCTCTCACTTTAAAGGGAAAAAGTTTATTTTTAGAGCCAAACTTGATTGACTGTGGCCTGGGAACACAGATTTAGGTTACCTCAAATTCCATGTTTCTACACGGAAGCAGTTTCATAGAACAAAGAAGATCATAAATCAAGATAATTTAAAATACATCAGTAGGTCCATCAGTGAAGGGGGAACTGCAAGACAGGGGAAGCTTTTCTATAAGCCTTGGATGTTATCTGCTGACATTTTGTTGATTGAGATTTCTGTCCCACCCAGTCCTGCCATCATTCAGTCCCAAAGAACTACACAGAGGTCTACATTAATTATAAACTGATTGGCCTATTAGCTCAGGCTTCTTATTAACTCTTATAACTTATATTAGCCAGTAATTCTTGTCTGTGTTAGCCACGTGGCTTGGTACTTTTTTGGCGAGGCAGTCACATTTTGACTTTTCCTCTTCCCAGAATTCTCCTGTTCTAGTTGCCCCACCTCTACTTCCTGCCTGGTCACCCTGCCTATACTTCCTGCCTGCCTACTGGCCAATCAGCATTTTATTANTTCTTGTCTGTGTTAGCCACGTGGCTTGGTACTTTTTTGGCGAGGCAGTCACATTTTGACTTTTCCTCTTCCCAGAATTCTCCTGTTCTAGTTGCCCCACCTCTACTTCCTGCCTGGTCACCCTGCCTATACTTCCTGCCTGCCTACTGGCCAATCAGCATTTTATTAAAATACAATTGACAGGGTACAGACCATTGTCCCACAGCAATTCTTAGCTTTGAGGTTGGTGGAAGCTACTTGTCTGCCAAGTTAATAGATTCCAACAGGTTCTTAATCTAATAGTCACAGTGTGTTAGTTCTGACACAGAGGTGGGCAGAGGATAGCTATTCAGGGATCTAAAGCTAGCCCAAGACAAGGTGAATAGCCTCGTGACCTGCAATGTTCCAACCCTTCTGTATCACTGCCATTGCAATCAGTCAGTCAGTCTTTCCAGACACAGCCCCTCCCAGGAATTCCTGTTCCCAATGCTATCTTAACCTAAAAATGGGTTTTTCTTGGGTCAACAGATACAAGGTCTAGCAAAATCCTTAGTGAGGGAAATTATGTCCTGTTCACAACCACATGCATAGATCTTGAAATAACTGCTCTAAGTTAAACACCAGATAGGACAAGAGCCCTGACTGAGAGATCTTGACTACCACCCACAAGTGTGAGCTAGCCTCACCTGTGCCTACAGTTCCAATGGACAGAAATTATGATGTGACACAGTTTGCTATTTTAAGCCTCAAGTTTTGCAGCAAATTATTTTATAGTAACAAAACTAATATAGAGGACAAGAGAACAGATTTCCCAAATAGTATCCTGGAAGATGGACTCTTGACCTTCCTCTGGATGGTAACAGCAAAACAGCTGACTAGGGTTCAATGCCAGCCCCCAACTTATTCTTCTTACCCTCCTTGAGACAGATACCCCTTAATAACGTATGTGTGTGACCGTCTCTGCTTCCTGCTACAAACAAGTCTTCTCTTCTTTTCTTGTCGTTGTTACCTTTTGGTGTAATGAAGGAGGATACTGGGTGGAATTTAAGTGAACTGCCTACACTCCAAATAGATGTTGTCTTAGTTTTTGTTTGTTTGTTTTTGCTTTAATTAATTAATTAAAAAAAACTTTCCTCATTTTACATACCAATCCCAGTTCCCATTCCCTTGCATCCTCCTGCTCCCCACACCTTCCCCCACTCTATCTCACATCTACTACTCCTCAGAAAGGGTAAGCCTTCCCATTAGGGGTTGACAAAGTCTGGCACATTGTGTTGAGGCAGGACCAAAGCCCTCCCCACTATAGCTAGACTGAGCAAGGTATCCCTCCATAGAGAATAGGCTCCAAAAAGCCAGTTTATGCACTACAAATAGATTCTGGTCCCACTGTCAGTGGCCCCATAGACTGCTCAAGCCACACAGCTGTCACCCACATTCAGAGGGCCTAGTTTGGTCCTATGCAGATTCTTCTGCTGTCAGTCTGGAGTCAGTGAACTCCCAATAGCTCAGGTCAGCTGTTTCTGTGGGTATCTTCATTATGGTCTTCACCCCTTTGCTCATGTTGCTTGGATTCTGGGAGTTTGGATGTGGAACTCTGCATCTTCTTCCATCAGTTTCTGGATGAAGGTTCTATGATGACTCTTAAGTCATCTTAATCTGAGCGACAAGGCAGGTACTCTCTCCACTATTGTTTAGGGTCTTAGCTAGAATCATCCTTGTGGATTCCTGGGAATTTCCCTAGTGCCATGTTTCTTGCTAGCTCCATAATGGCTCCCTCTATCAAGATATCTCTTTCGTTGCTCTACCTCTCTGTCTTTCCCCCATCTCGACCATACCAGTTTCTTCATGTTCTCCTCCCTACCCCCTTCTCTCCTCCCTCTCTCTTCCTGCCCTCCCTCTCCCCCCACACTTCCCAATTTTCTAAGGAGATCTTGTCTATTTCCCCTTCCCAGTGGGATTCATGTATTTCTCTCTTAGGGTTCTCCTTGTTACCTAGCTTCTCTGGGGTTGTGGACTATAGACTGGTAATCCTTTGCTTTATGTCTAATATCCACTTATGAGTGAGCACATATCGTATTTGTCTTTCTGAGTGTGTGTTACCTCACTCAAGATGGTCTTTTTCTTGTTCCATCCATTTGCATGCAAATTTCAAGATGTTATTGTTTTTTTTAACAGATGAGTATTACTCCATTGTGTCAATGTGTCACATTTTCTTTATTCATTCTTTAGTTGAGGGGCATCTGGGTTGTTTCCATGTTCTGACTATTATGGATAATGCTGCTATGAACACAGTTCAAATGTCCTTGTGCTGTGAATAGACACCGTGACCATGGCAAGTCTTATAAATTAAATTATTTAATTGAAGCACTTGCTTACAGTTTCAGAGATTCAGCATTATCATCATGGTGGGAGCATGGTGGCAGGCAGGCAGACATGGAGCTGGCTACATCATGACCAGAAGAGAGCAGGAAGTCGACTGACTCATTGGGCAGTATCCTGAGCATAGGAAACCTCAAAACCCACTCCTACAGTGACACATTTCCTCTAACAAGGCCATACCTACTCCAACAAAGCCGTATCTCCCAATAGTGCTTTCTATGAGCTTATGGAGGCCTAATACATTTAAACTACCACAGATGCACTTGAGGCAGATGTGACAGAACTTCCAGTGGAATATTCTGGGAACCCTTTGAATTTGAGCCAGATAGGCTTCCCACAATCACCCAAGATGGTACACAGAACCTGGAGGGTTGAGTGTAGAAGGCTCAGATGACAGCTATGACTTTGATAGCCTGGATTTGCTGACAATGTGTTGTTTAGGTAGTCTCACTGTAAATTTTGCTAAAAGCAGCAAACAGTCACATTGCCCCAATGTTTCCTTGCCTTGAGGTTTCCTCAATCAGTCAATCGAGACTACCATTTACTATCCCAGAAGGTTTCAGTGTGTAGACAAAATTCCAGATAAATTCTTCATCAGAATTTAAAACAGTCTGAATCTAATACCTAGTTTAACCCCCAAAGCCTTGGGATTTCATCTCACATATTCCTATTAGCATTATGTTCTGAACTCGTACTAAGGTTGGCCTTTAAGCTCAACCTAACATTCTAGGCCTCCTCTGGCTTGAAAATCCAAACCTTTCCTGTAAATCAATTCCCAGGGCTTTTAACCCACATCACCTTCTAGCATGTTAGGGATTCTGCTTCTCAGTACCAACTCTCTGTGTGAGCCTGCAATTCTTTGTTGTAACCAAATGCTTGAGGCAATTGATTTAATACAAGAAAAGATCTATTAGCTCACAGTTTTCGGGGGTTCAGTCAACAGCTGGCTGCCCTTATCTGTTTTCACCTGTTACAAATGAGGCATGATAAATGAGGGGGTCCTAGTGAGATGTTTTAGATCCCCTTGGGACATCCTTCAAAGGGGATTGTGACCCGGAGTATAAACCAAACACACTTTCTCCTCTCCTAGTTGCTTTTGACTAGAATATTCTAGTACAGCTAGAGAGGACAAACAAGAACACCCCAAAGACCCCAATACCAACACTGGGGGTGGGAATGTCTACAGATGAAGTGTTGGGAGGAGGACATACATTCACATCACAGCAACAGAGAGCAGAATCTATTAAAAACCAACAAACTTAAAATAATCCTGTTGTCATCCTATATTGAGTATCTATTAAATGTATGTCTTTTTCCCAAGTGCCTACTGCATGACAGAGCTACCCGAGGCTATCAGTTTGTGGAAGGTTAATGCTGCCTCGGGTAGATTTCAGATTGCCTTGAGAGGATTGTGCAAAGCCCAGTTGGCTTATGCTTCTCAGTAAAAATTAAAGATAGTCTCTCTTCATGAAGATGAAAAAGGTTTCCAAAGAGGAGAAGAAGGGCAGGCTAAGGCCAACAAGCCCATTATGAGTCTTTCATGTCATGGGTAGGGACTTTGTGGGGCTACAAAGCTTGCGGTTGCCCAGGTAGGGATGCTGGTACACAAATTCTCTGGAGAATGCCACAGCCAGATGACCCAGCGTTTTGCTAATTGAAACTGTGTCCCTAGAGACATAGCTAACACTGCTTCCTCCCCTGAAAGCTTCTACTTCACATTCCAAAATGACTGAACGAACAAAGTTCAGTCTGTCAGGAAATATTTAATATATGCTAAGCTGTGCTATGCTAACACATGCAAGTGTATAAATAAGTCAGTATTCAGGTATTTTGTAAAACAGGAATATTTATTTTATTTTATTTTATTAATTAAAAAAACTGACCCTTTCTCTTTTTACATACTGGTCCCAGCTCTCACCCTCTCCCCTCCTCCAGCTCCCCTCAAGGCCCTCAGAGAGGGTAAGGTTCCCATGGGGAGTCAAGACTGACATATCACTTTGAGGCAGGACCAAGGCCCTCCCTGCTATATTTAGTCTGAGCAAGGTATCCCTCCAAAAAGAATGGGCTCCAAAAAGTCAGTTCACACAGTAGGGATAAATCCTGGTCCCACTGCCACTGGCCCCACAGACTGCTCAAGTCACACAACTGTCACCAACATTCAGAGAGTCTAGTTTGGTCCTATGCTGCTGGTTCCCCCCACTATCAGTCTGGAGTCAGTGAACTCCCAATAGCTCAGGTCACCTGTTTCTGTGGGTTTCCCCATCATGGTCTTGACCCTTTTGCTCATATTATTGCTCCCCCCTCTCTTCAGCTGGTCTCTGGAAACTTA
>LOJH01058162.1:0-11448 GCA_001685095.1 Ellobius talpinus
CGCCCGGGGATAGGGAAGATGCTGGCGCGGGCGGTTTTTTTATTTCCTGCCTGCATGCAAGGCCAGGCGCCTTTGACTTTAGAGCCTGGGAGGGGCGAAGATGTTTTTTTACCCCTCCTTCTTTATGGGATTGTGGGATTGATGGAAAAGGCCGCGGATGAACCCACGTTGTTGATCGGGTTTGATGGTACGGGGAAGCAACAGCCTGTTTATCGGTTCTGAACACATCACACTTTCCTAAAATTACAATTGTTAAGGGGATGGTCACGGGATGTCTGTTTCCGCAAGGCATAGGCGCGTGAAGAGCGATGGATTAGAAATTGAGAGCAGAGGGGGGTTTGACGTGATCTCCATCAATCCTTTCCGTTTGCGACAGGTGAAACCAAGATCCGAGAGGGGGGAGCAGAAGACACTCGGTGGAGGGGTGTATGAAAACCCCTCTTCTGGCAGCGGGCTTGTGGGAGTGGCCGGAGGGGGTTGGGGGCGTTAGGAGACTCCAACCATTGGCCCAGTTTTGAGGGGCTTTTCAGGAGGAGGAGGCTAAGTGTCCTGGCAACAATATCTCTAGTGAGGTTGAGGAGTCTGCATGATTTCGCGTGATTCCTGTCCCTCAGGCACACATACAACCCGGACAGTCATTCCGGTTTCACTCAATCAACCTCTAGCTGTCTTCTTCCCTTCTGGTCCTGGGGATGAAGCCCACGGTCTTGAGCGTATTAGCAAGCACCTTGTCACAGTGTTGCTCCTCAATCCCCGTTTATTTATTTTTAAAGGGGTAGTAGAGTTGAGATTGACTGACAGACCGTCTTGAATAATGATATAAATGTAGATACATTTAGAAGTGACTATGACCATATGAAGATGTCAAAGACCTCATTAGCAGCCACTTCTAGTTAACTGACCATCCATCCGGGTTTCTTCTGTCAGTGCATTCTTAGCTCCAGAAACTGAGGGCCTGGTTGGCACTGCCCTCCAGGAGGCGTGCCCATGGTGGTGGTGGGGTGGGGTTGCTGTCTTTTGACAATCATGCTTCGATTTCCTCTGCTCTAGACTGTGTTACCCACCTCCTTTTATTTCACTTGTGGGAAGACCTTCAGAGATTGGTGTCTTGACAGCACTGCTGTTGCTGTCTACAAAAGAGCTGCCTCTCTGCTCCGCTACAGTGATTTCCCCTACTTAAGAGCACTCTTGATCTGCTTTTTCAGCCCTGGCATGGCAGCACGCCTTTCATTTTGAGTTAAGCCATGCATGGGGGAAACTGGTTTCTCTTTCCTCTTTTAGTTTAGGGCTGTGGTGTAACAACCACTTGTGAAAGGCAGAGAAGTGCCTAAGAACAGGGTCCCCGCCTACGTTGGCTTTCGTTGTGAAGAATAGCGGAGGAAGGGGTTGGCTAAGATCTTGGGAACTCTTGGAAAGCCCCCCAGATTTTAGGGCTGTAATCACCAAAGGTCTTTTTCTTAGTTATTTAACAGGTATGAGTTAACATGTAGGCTCTTGACCTTGTCCCAACTAGAGGCTATATTGAACTGTGGTTTGGCTACATCTTCTGGTTACAGACCCTTCTGAGCTGAAATCTTGGAACACGTGTTTGCTAGTTAAGTTGTTGTTGGCAGAGTCAGGCATGGTGGTACACATCTGTAATCCCAATACTTGGGAGGTGGAAGCAAGAGGATCAGGAGTTTGAGGCTATCCTTAACCTTTGAGTCCTGGTCTCAAAAATAACAAAACAGCTGCCCTGGAACCCAGTAGGTAGATCAGGCTGACCTTGAACTCAGAGATCTGCTCACCTCAGCCTCCCAAGTGCTGAGATTAAAGTTGTTACTATGATTGACCCTATTTTTAAATTTTTAATTTTTTAGCCAGTGTCTCAGACAGCCCAGACTGGTGTCTGACTTGCAGCGAGGCAGAGGATGACCTTGAGCTGGATCCTCCACAAGCAGCTGCGATTACAGGCAGGAGCTACTATTGCTGAACTTGAGGATGACCTTGAACTCTCAAGTGCTGGGGTTACAGGTGTGAGCCACCACATCTGGCACTATTATTCATTAATTAGTTTTGAGAAAGAGTCTCCTATGGCTTAGGGCTGGCTTTAAACCCAGTATGTAACTGAGGCTTTGAACACTTGGTCCTCCTGCACCTGCTTTCCAAGTGTTGTGGTCATAGGTGTGTGCCCGGCATCCTGCATCTTTGCTTTTCATAATTTGTATGTTTTAATTATGCATTTGTGTATTTCTTTATTTGTGTATGTGTGTATTTTCATATGTGGGTTTACACGTGCCCCCATACTTAAATGGAAATCAGAGGACAAGCTCAGGAGCTGCTTCTCTTTCCATCATGAGGATTCTGGGGAATGAACTCAGGCCTCCAGGCTTGGCAGCAGACACCTTTACCATGGAGTCATTTCAGTCGCCTCCTGAAATTCTTCTATTTTTTTAAATTTGATGTAGCTGAGACTGGCTTTGAACTCCTGATCCTCCTGTGTCCCCCTCCCTAGTGCTGTGATTATAGTTGTGTGCCTCCATGCCCAATTCCTGAATCCATTAGGAAGAGATGAAAGGTAATTTTTTGTTTTGTTTTGTTGATAATTATATGAGGTGAATTTTATTTTGATAACATTGTTGAATACCGAGTTAACGATTCCTCAATAACCAAAATACCTGCATGTACAAAGAATTCCATTTCTTATCCAATTCTGCCCCCACTATCTTCAAGGGGCAGGCTCTGCTTAGGTGGTGCTTTTGGAATCAACTGGAATATTCGTACTAGATTTGATTAGTACGGTTTTGAGTCAGTTTGCTGTATTACAGCTGTTGCTTGTCCCCAAGAGATTAAGAGTTTGTCCTCCGTGTGAACCCATGACAGGTTGGAAAACTCGTAAGAGGTGGGCCCCCATGGGAGTCATGAGGTTACTGGGGGCTCTGCCCTTAAAAGGGAATCAAAGAAAGTTTTCATAGGACCCTGAATTAAATCTCCCGTGAGAAAGCTGTGATAAAGCCTGGGGCTGACCTCTGCACTGCGCTTTGGTGTCCCGTCTGCCGTGTGATGTCCTTATTTCATGCATGCTCCATGCACTTGAGGCCTTCAGCAGGGCACAGCTGCTGCTCACACTGTGTGCACCTGCAGCGCTGTGCACTAAATACATCTCTTTAGATTGTGAAGGTCCCCAATCCTAAGTCTTAAGTCACAAATGAAAATGGATCCGTTCACAATGGAAAGAAAGGACATCTGGAGCTCGTTTTGATTAGGGGATAGAAAGATAGAGGAGCCAAAGGGGGGCACCAAAGGATAGAGACAGACCCCTCAAGTTCATACTAGCAATGGGAGCATATGTGAGGACAGCCCAGGCTGCTGAGAAACAGTATGGAGCCTCACATTCCAGCACAAGGCTCCTGGGGCCCCTTCTCGGTGCCCCTCTTTGGGATTTCTCTATTTGTGTGCGCCTCCCATGGTTGGCCTGGCCCTGACCACACTGGGGTTTTCACTTAGTGCTTGCGGCGATCTCATGCAGTCATCTTTCTTAGGCTCCTCAGCCACCCTCTGCTTCTCAGGCCTCTGTGCGTTCTGGCCTGATCCCCAACTTCCCTCGGACCCTTCCAATGCATCTTCTTGTCTACACTGTCTCCCTGGATCTGTGGTTTTCAAATGTTAAAAAAATTAAAGAACACTTATTTTTTTTGTGTGTGTGTGTTTATGTTACCTGTGTGTGCGTGTGTGTCATGGCATGCAGGTGTGGAGGTCAGAGGACAGCTTGTTGAGGTTGCTTCTTTTTCACTATGTGGGTCCCAGAGACTGATTTCAGGTCTTTGGGCTTGGTGGCAAGTGATGTTATGTGCTATACTATCTTGTTGGCCCTCTTGGACATTTTATCCTTAAGAATCATGTGGGAAGAAGCAGATTTCTGGGTCTCAGGGCTTAGGAGGCCCATGGCAAGACCTGGGGGTTTTTCCTTCTCTGAAGCTGGTACAGAGACTGTACAAGTGGGGTTTGTTTTTTTCTATGGCTTCACAAATCATTTCTGTGGCTTCACAAATCTTCTGTGCTGGGATTGGCGCTCAGGGCCTCCCGGAGCCTGCTGGGCAAATGCTGTAGCACTTGCCATCCCCAGTTCTCAGTTCTGAACTCTTATGTGAAGCAAACTTAGCTTCTGCCTCACTGATGGAGATCCCTAACCCTACTCTAGGGTTTATCAGTCAGTTGACTATACTAGGTTAAAAGAGTCACCACCTATGTATGTAGCTCAGGTCCCCTGTGCTCCAGAACCTTTGTTCTGTTGCTGTTGACACTACCTAGTTGCTCTCTCATTTTTTTAAATCTTTATTTCTTTCTTTATTATGTGTATGTTAAGGCATGTGGTGGTTTGAATGAGAATGGCCTCTCTCGGCATGTGTATTTGAATATTTGGTCTCCCACTGGTGGAACTATTTGGACAGGATTAAGAGGTATGGCTTTGCAGGAAAAGGTGGGCTTGGAGGTTTCTAAAGACTCCTATGATTCCCAGTGCTCTTTCTCTCTGCCTGGTGGTTGTGGATCAAGATCTTAACTCTCCAATATTCTTTTGCTCTGTCATCGTGGACTCTGAAACCATAAGCCTGATTAAGTGCTTTTTGTTGTTTTTAAAGGGATTTATTTATTTTTGTTTTCTGTGTGTATGGGTGTCTTGTCTGCATGTATATCTTTCTACTCCACGTGTACCTGGTGTCTTTGGAAGCCAGAAGAAGGGGTTGGATCTCCTGAAATTTGAGTTACAGAGAGTTAGTTGTGAGCCACCCTGTGGGTTCTGGTAGTTGAACCTGGGTCCCCTGGATGAACAAGTACTCTAAACCACTGAGCCATCTCTTCAGCCCCTAAGCACTTCTTTTATAAATTGCCTCGGTCAATAGGAATGTAACTAAGGCATGGCATGTGTGCCTCGCTGTGCGTGTGCTTATTTGCGTGTGCATGTGAGCCATATAAGACAAGTGTTAGGGTCAGAGGGAACAATTTATGGGAGTTCTCTCCTTCCACACTGTAGTTCAGAGATTGAATTCAGGCTGCAGGCATGATGTTTATCAATCAAGTTCCTTATCAAGTTTACCAAGTTCCTTATCCACTGAGCCATCTTGCTGTCCCCCAGTTCCTCTTCTGTGAGTACAATCTTACATGGTTAATGTACAGGGTAGAACATGGCTTTGTGTGTGGGGAACTCATACACCTTGAAGTCACAGACACAGACCTACCAGGAGTTCTGTATGGCTCTGTGATTTAATAATGAGTTCTTCCTGGCAGAGCAGGCAGTGGAATAGCATGGGAGGAGGTGGGGCAGACACGCTGATCCTGCTGCCCATGAAGGATGGAATGGGGGTCTCAGAGGGAATAACTAGCTTGTAGCCTTCTCATCTGTTTGCCTAGCACCGATCAGACCCTGTCCTACCCATGACGACATTCTGTATGCCGGGAAATCAGGGTTATGATTTGAATCAGGATTCTGGGTGTCCCTCCCTTTATGCTCAGCTTAGTTCTCTGATGGTTGAGCAATGGTGGAAACATGAAAAACTGTGGCCTCTGTTTTGAGAACTTGGTGGAGCCGAAGCTGTGGACAGACACGTGTCAGATACCCTTGTATTACTTCAGTGTTTGCGCCAAAAAAGGAGTTAGGAATAGTAACTGGCATTTCACCTCCTTCTAGAAGGAATTTCCGTGTGTCTTACATTCGGCTTCTGGATCCAGGCCTTGGATGCCTAAGAGTTAGTGATCTGGCTCTCGGAGGCTATGGTCACTATGTGTGCTTCACACTTGCCAGTGAACCACAGAACATGAAGTTTGAAAACATTCTGTCCCATGAACATTGATATTGGGCATGGAGGATATTTGAAGGAAAATTAAAATTAGTTTTAAAGGGACCCAGTGAACACTTACGGGAGCCAGGATAGTGAGTGCCAGGCACCAGACTCTATATTTTCTCATTGGCTCTTTACAGTATCAGATCCATGAAGTGCACAGTGGGCCTGTTTTATAGGTGAGGAAACTGAGGCCCAGAGGTATTAAACGATTTCCCTTGGCCTTGCAAGGGAAGAATGCAAAGGTACATCCCATCAGTTTGTCAGTGAATACCTTTACCTGCCCCCCTCGCTGTGCCGCTGGCTGAGTGTAGAGCTACCTTGCTTGCTCACAGGGATTGCCTTGCTCACCAGGCAGCCCTTCCTCCTTGCCTGTCAGTTCTTTTGGAGCAGTATTCTTTTGGCTAGTTTGAATTTGATTAAGTAGGTCACGTGTAATTCCTGATTGTTCTTGGTCCAACGGGCCCCTGAACCAGTCTGGCACCAGTCTTGGCATCCGTGGCCAGTGTAAAGGTGGTGATTGCCTACGTGTTGCCATCCCTCTAGTTTTTGTTTCGGTCTTGTGACTTTGAGGCAGTGTCTCCGTCAGTAGCTCAGGATATCCTGGAACTCACTCTTTTATCCAAACTGCCCTTGGATTTGAGGAACCTTTCTTTAGCTTTCCAAGAGCTGGCGTCACAGGTGCGAGCCACTACACCCAACCCACCTTCCCCTTTACCAGGAGATGGTCTCCCCGTGAGGGCAGAACTTTGGGTGGAGTTTTCTCTAACCCTCATTCCTGTACCCTTCCCAATCTTAGCCCCAAACAGGAATGGTTGATGTCCTACATTGAGCTAGCTTGTTCTTGGGGCTTTGCCTTCTTTCTGACCCCTTCTGCAGCTTCCTTATCCTGCCTGTGACACCAGCCTCCCTCCAGTCATCGGTCTGTGAGTCATCCGACTCCCCCTTCCATCGTGCCTTCTGTCCAGGTTTTTCCTGTTGCTAAGTGCCCTTTATTCCCTTTTGTAAAGGCTTATTATTATTTTTTTATTAATTCTTTGAGAATTCATTCGGTGTATTTGGATCCCATTTGTCCCAACTCCTCCCCTTAACTCCTCCTAGGTGCAGCCCCACTTCCTTGCCCCCAGTGGTCTTTATTTCTTAGGGTGGTTTTAGGCTCACAGCAAAACTGAGCAGAAGACCCAGGGAAAACAGAGCTTGAATTTGCCATGAAGTATTACAGCATGCCTGTGTGAGCTGAAGCTACGTGTTGACGTTGGACTCAGTATCCCACACCTGTAATCCTGGCACTTGATCGGAGTTCAAGAACATCCTTACCTGTGTGCTGAGTTTGCAGCCAGCTTTGGTAGGCTTTTATGGACAAATCATGACAGAGAGACTTGTTATTAATTATGAAAGCTCGACCTATAGTTTAGGCTTGACCCACTGGCTCTTATAACTTAAATTAACTCATTTATATTAATCTGTGTTTTGCCTCATGACTTTCTGTTTCCTTTGGCGTCTCTCCCGCACCTAGATTAGTCTCCTCTTCCTCTCTGGCCAGAAGTCCCACTTCTTCCCACTTAGTTATTGGTTATTCAGCTCTTTATTAAGGCCAGTCAGAAGGCTTCTTGGTAAAGAGACACTTAACGGTGTACAAAAAGATTATTCCACAACAGCCAACCAGGATCCAAACTCAAACCAGAAACCTGGTTGGGAGCCAGTTATAGAGGGGTGTGTGTGCAGGTGTCTGCAGGTTATGTAAGGGCGTAAGCATTGAATTTGGCTCTGGGAGTGTCAGACCTGGGCTTCTGCCCTGTAACTGGCTAAAACTCCCGGTATCTTCCAGTGCCATAGGTTGGAACAACTTTGTGGAGTTTGTTCTCTCCTTCCACCCTTGTGTGGATTCTGGATTAAACTCAGGTCACCAGGCTTGCATGGCCAGTGGGTGCCTTTACTCTCTAAGCAATCTTGCCAGCTGCCTTGTGTTTTAAGAGCCTCAGGTTGGTCCCGTTTATCCTGCTTGTCCTCTTCCAGTATCAAGATCTACTTAGGTGGCTCATGTGTGTGCCCCCCCCGCTTTTTTAAAAACAAAACCCAAACCAAACGAAAACAAAACAAAAAAACCAAAACAGGGTCTTTCTATTAATGTAGTCCCGGCTGTCCTCGAACAGATGATGTGTAGACCAGGCTGGCCTTGAACTCACAGAGCTCCACAGGCCTCTGTCTTCTGGGTGCCACCTGACTTCTGCCTTCTCTTGGAGTCCTCTTCTGCCACACTCCTCCTTCTGGTAGCCCTGTCACCAGCGCTCCATCTTTTGGCATGATGAGCTTTGCTTCACAAGTGATTTGTTTCAATCTGTGCCTTAGCCTCTGTAGGCCTTAGAACAGGCGATGTCATACAGGTGACAAATCTCAGTGATTACCCAGTGGGTTGACTTGTCCTCAAGTTATCCTTGGGGCCCATTCATAGGTAATGATCCTCAGCAGGTCACATTACGATCCTGGCTTTTCTACATTCATTCTTGGACAGAACCTGGCCTACTTTACATCCTGGAGTATGTGAATACTTAGTAATAACCCAGTGTTTGGGTTGGCAATTCTTTTTTTTTTGAGACAGTTTCTCTGTAGCTTTGGAGCCTGTCCTGGAACTAGCTTTTGTAGACCAGGCTGGTCTCAAACTCACAGAGATCCACCCACCTCTGCCTCCTGAGTGCTGGGATTAAAGGTGTGCGCCACCATGGCCTGGCCTAGGTTGGTATTTTTTATTTCCAGCTCTCTCTTTTGTTTTTTCAAGACAGGGTTTCTCTGTGTAGCCTTGACTGTCCCGGAACTCACTCTGTAGACCAGGCTGTCCTTGAACGTCCCAGCTGCCTCTGCTTCCAGACTAGCTGGGGTTAAAGATGTGCACCAACACTGCTCCTGTCTGTCTGTCTCTTAAGCTTCCCTCCCCCTTTCCTCTTCCCCACTCCCTTTCCTCTCTTCCTTCCCCTCCCCATATCTCGATCTTTTCTTTGTCTTCCTTTTTGGTAGAGTTTCTCTGGGTAGCCTAGGCAGTTCCCCAAATGCTAGGGTTCTTGGTGTGTACCACTGTGCTTCACTTAAAGCGTTTATTTGTAAAGATCAAGGGTAGGCACCCTGTTAGGGTTCCAGTGTGCTAAGAGCAAGGGATTTTTCTGAATCCATCTGGCCGTCTGGCTGCTTCACTTCAATGCCCAGTTCCTTAGTTTAAACATTAGGGTAATGATGATGTGTAGCTTATGTAGCTGCTTGGGAATTCAAAAGGATAGTTCATGTTATAGGCTTCAAACAGTGTCTGATAATAAACAATTAGCTTTTGATTGTTTTAAAATTGTATTTACTTATTTATTTTGCTGGTATTAAACCTAGGGCCTCGACATTCTAGGCAAGTATTCTACCACTGAGCCACACCTCTAGCCCAACCTTTTCTTTTCTCTTTTTTTTTTAAAATTATTTCATTGGTATGTTAGCCTGTATGTATATCTGTGTGAGGGTGCTGGATCCTGGAATTAGAGACAGTTGTAAGCTGCCATATGGGTGCTGGGAACTGAACCCGGGTCCTCTAGAAGAGCAGTCAGTGCTCTTAACTGCTGAGCCATCTCTCCAGCCCCTCTTTTCTCTTTTTTTTTCCATCTACTTTTGAGACCAGGCTGGTCTTCAACTTGAACTGATCTCCTCCCTCTGCCTCCTAAATGTTCAGATTACAAGCATGGACCACCATGTCTAGCTCAGTTTTTCTTTCCCCTCCGTCCAATCCACCTTCTTTTTCTTTTCTTCTCTTCTCTTCTCTTCTCTTCTCTTTTCTTTTCTTTTTTAAGTAGAAAAGATTAATTTAAAAAATTATTTTATGTGATGTATATAGATGTTTTTTTCCTGTATGTATGTCTGGGTACTACATGCATGCAGTGTCTACCAAGGCCAGATCCCGTGGGACTGGAATTACAGATCATTGTGAGTCACCATGTGGATGCTGAGAACTGAACTGGGGTCCTCTAAAAGAGCAGCCAGTGTTCTTAACTGCTGGGCCACCCCTTCACCCACCTTTTGTTTTGAAATAGAGTTTCTCTAAGTAGCCTTGACTGTCCTTGAACTTGTTATTTAGATCAGACTGGCCAGAATTCCCAGAGATCTCCCCATCCCTGCCTCCCAAGTGCTGATATTAAGGGTGTGCATTGTGGTGCTCAGCTGACCACCACAGCCTGCCTGCCTGCCTTCCTTTCTGTTTTTGATACCCGGTCCCTTGTAGCCCAGGCTGGCCGTGAACTCATTACATAGCTGAGGATGACCTAAACATTTCTGGCCTTCCTGCTTCTACCTCTACAGTGGGGATTATCGACACGTACTGCCCCCATTCCTGTGGTGCTAGGGATCAAACTCAGGGCTTCTTACATGCCGGGATGTACCCTACTAAGATACATCTTCAGCCACCCACTTTTGTCTTTTTAAAAAATGTCTTGTTAATTACATGAATGATGAAAGGGCTCATTATATAATGCATTTTGATCATATTCTCCCCACGACTGTCTCTTGTCCCTTCCTGATGGTCTCCTTTCTCTTTCCAAACCAGTCCTTCTTCTACTTGATGAGTTACATACAGGACCGTGGGGGAGGGGTTGTTTACAGGAATATGAACACTTTTCAAATGGATTAGAGCACTGAGAAAAATGTTCCTCCTTCCTCCATTGCCTTAGCTAGCATTCTATTCCTGTGAAGAGACACCATGACCTCGGAAACTCTTAGGAAAGAAAGCATTTAATTGGGGCCTGGCTTAGAGTTTCAGGGGGTTAATCTGTTATCATCAAGGCAAGGAGCATGATGGAGCACAGGCAGGCAGGATGCTGGAGAAGTACTTTATCCTGACCTGCAGATAGCAGGGATAGAGGGAGGAAAAAAGGAGGGGAGAGGAGACTGGGTCTGGTTTGGGCTTTTGAAACCTCAGAGCCCACCCCCAGTGACACACCTTCCCCAACAAAGCCATTCTTACTCCAAGGCCACACCTCTTAATCCTTCCAAACAGTTCTTTGTTTAGGGACAAAGCCCACAAATATGTGAGCCTAATAAGGGACCATTCTCATTCAAACCAGCACACCTATCTATCGTTTTTTTGGCAGCTGCCTCTCGATCCCCTAGGAAAGGTGGGAGTTTGTGAGCCTTCCCTTTTGAATGTTTGGTGGTGAAGGGTTACCATTAGTCTTATTCCCCAGCTCATCCTCCGCAGTCCAGTGGAATCAAGAGCTAGGGGACAGTGAAAGCAGTGTGCTCTTGAGCACATTAGCTATGGCTGGTGCTGGGGAAATGCTTTCTTTCCTCCAGTGATGAAGGGCTAAGCATGATGGAGCGAGGCAGGCGGGCATGAGAGGCTACTGTTCTTATGCCTGCCTACCTTTCCATCCCAGGCGATTGGGCTTATCAGAAACTTGATGATGCAGAAATGGTGAGAATTTTCTGGAACTCATTCAATCAAGTTTAATGTACCCAATATTTATTGAGTACTGACTCTCTGCCAGGCACCGTGCTAAGTGAATGCTGGGTTTTAAAGCATAAATGATTTGGACAAGGCCCCTGGCCTTTGGGGACTTTTGAGATGACAGATGATTTTATGATTTTTTAAAAAATGTCTGAGCCGCCGCGG
>LOJH01058163.1:279-11448 GCA_001685095.1 Ellobius talpinus
TTGGAAGAGCAGGCAATGCTCTTAACCTCTGAGCCATCTCTCCAGCCCCAGGAGATCTTGTCTTTTCTCCTTCCTATGTAGATCCATTTATATCTCTCTTAGGGTCCTCTTTGTTGTCTAGGGTGTCTGGGGTTGTGGATTTTAGGTTGGTTTTTCTTTGCTTTATGTCTAGAAGCCACTTAGAGTGAGTACATATGATATTTATCTTTTCTGGGTCTGGGTTACCTCACTCAATATGTTTTTTTCTAGATCCATTAATTTGTCTGCAAATTTCAAGATATCATTTTTTTTCCGTTGTATAGTACTTCATTGTGTAAATGTACCACATTTTCTTTATCATTTCTTCAGTTGAGGGGCATGTAGGTTGTTTCCAGGTTTTGGCTATGACAAACAATGCTGCTGTGAACATAGTTGAGCAAATGTCCTTGTGGTATGATTGAGAATCCTCTGGGTATATACCCAACAGCATTATTGTTGGGTCTTGAGGTAGATTGTTTCTTAATTTTCTGAGAAATGCACTCCCACCAGCAATAGAGGAGTGTTCCCCTTACCCCACATCCTCTCCAGCATANTTGTTTCCAGGTTTTGGCTATGACAAACAATGCTGCTGTGAACATAGTTGAGCAAATGTCCTTGTGGTATGATTGAGAATCCTCTGGGTATATACCCAACAGCATTATTGTTGGGTCTTGAGGTAGATTGTTTCTTAATTTTCTGAGAAATGCACTCCCACCAGCAATAGAGGAGTGTTCCCCTTACCCCACATCCTCTCCAGCATAAATTGTCATCAGTGTTTTTGATCTTGATCATTGCACAAGTGCTCTTAACCACGGAGCCATCTCTCCAGTTACCACCTTCTATTTTAAATCATCATCTCTAGATTCGTTATAAAATAGATGTAGATGCGATGCAAATGGCTGCTTTTCTTGAGGAATCATGAAAAAGAAAAAAGTCTGTGGAATGGCTCAGTAAATAAGGGTGCTTGCCATCAAGCCTGACGACCTGAGTTTGGGTCCTGGAGCTCACATGTTGAGAGGAGCAAATTGACTCCTGCAGATTGGACTCTGACCTCCACACAAGTGCACACCCACCCCCACACTAAATAAACATTTTTAAAAGGGGGGGTGACTTTAGCGTAGATGCGGCCACCATAGGCCTGACTTCGAAGCATATGTTGGCAGCAGAGGAGTAATAGTGCTTCAGTATTTTCACCTGTGGTTGGCTGGATCCTTAAATGCAGAACCTAAGGGTGCAAGTGCACAGGGCCGGCTGTCACTTTTGCCAGACCTGTCACACACGGCCTTTCACACGCTTTAAACTTTGCTTTCATTTTACACACCCATAGAGAAGGCTTAGTATCACCCCCGGTGTTATGAATGCCAGGACACTGTCCCCAACTCACTGCTGCTTGCTTTCTGTCCCAACCTGTCATCACATGGTATGTGTCAGGCGGTTGGTGGCGGGTCTGCAGGCTTTGCCTCTCAGCAAATGGCAGGGCTGGGCTCTTCCACCTGGGCTCTTTCCAGTGGGTTAGTCTTGGGGGAGGTGTGGTCAAACCTTCTCATCCGAGGCTCACACCTGGAGCAGCTACCCCGTCACTGTGTAGGAGGATGAGGGACAGGGGAGACAGGTGGCCCCAAGTCTTTGCTGATGGCAGAGGTGATTCCAGCAGAGACCAGCTAGGGTCTCACTTCTGCTTCTCACTCTGATACCCACCCAGCACTATCTGAGCCCTGAAAAATGCTCATAAGCCACACAATTAACCACAGTGATGTCTCCTGTCTCCTTTGTAGATATACAGAGATGAGGACATCACTACCCTGCATGCAGAGGGGCCTTTGCTGTGGCCTAAGTGTCACTGGTGGTTTCCTTAGGTGCCCCGGGGGCTTGGGCACATCTGTACTGCCTGGGTCCTGCTGCAGCGGTTGTGCGGTGTGTGGATTAGCTGTCCAGGTTGACTGGCTATCTGGAGAAAGGCAGCTGACAGCGAGCTCAGCTTTTCCCAGGCTAGGCCAGCACACCCATATACCCTGAGGGAAACGCACTGTAATCATACCGGAGCTGGAACTCAGGTGCGGTTCTCCCCTGTCCGTTGGGGCTCACAATTACGGCTTGCAGAACTCATCACTGGTCTTTAGAAGTGATTTATGATTCACATGTTCAAATACATGGTGTTCAGGTCACCCAAACCCAAAAACTGCCTGGAAAGCACCCCTTCCCCTGCTGTCTATTAATCTTCCTGTCGGGGGGGGTGGCTACTGTTGCCAGCTCTGTTTGTGCCACTCCCCCACCTAGAGATGGCGTATTTACTAGAAAGCAAATCTCAAGAAATGAAGCAAGGCAGACCCGGACCCTCACTGCTGATTTTGTGCTGTCCAGCAGCTCTGGGAGATAATTGCCCATTAGTACATGGAGATGGTCCTGATCCCTTCAGCAGCAGCAATGACAGAGAACTCGGCTGGATGTGTGCTGGCTGCTCCCCATGGCATTTTCTTTACATGAACTGGCCCACTTGGCACAACTCAAGGAGACAGTTCTGTCTGCCCGGTGATGCAGGTGTCCACAGAGCCCAATTGCCTGCTGGATTCCTCCAGGTTGCGTGTGCAGGCAGCCATGATCCTTGCACACTCATACACCAATATAATGAATGGTTGGAAATGGATCTCTGGGTTAGTGTACATGGGTGGTTTTTGTTTACATAATAACACTGCCTTGCCCTCTGGAGCAGTCATGGCCATTTACAGTCCCACAAACAATGCAAGGTGACACCTTGTCCTGTCACTAGTAGCCTTTATCTGTCCTTTCCATCTCTGCCAGTGTGACAGGGAAAGTGTCTTCCTCATAGCGTTTCCCCCTGGTGAGTATAGTTGAGTGTCTTTTTCATACAGATCTGCGGGACATGGCATGGACAGAGCGGTGCAGCCGGAAGCCCCAGGGCAGGGGAGCCCAGCACTGCAGTAGTGTTTCTGCCTGGCAGAAGGCTTCAGAGTGCTGAGGTCCCTGTTGTAGGGAGGGCACGGCTGGCAGAGGGAAGGACCTGAGCAAGGGCACACAGGGATGGAAGGTGGGGATGCTGTGCTGTCCTCTCTTTCCAGCTTTGCTTCTGAGTCCCTGACGCCCAGCTCCAGGCAGGCTGTTTCCTCTGCACTGCTCCCCCCTCCAAGCTGGAGTTATAATGCAACCCTAGATAGAGAGGGGCACTCCTCACACATCAAAGACAGCATCTCGTAGAGGGATTCTATCCCAAAGCCTCCAGTGAGAAAAGGCTGGGGGCCCCTCACTGCCTCTCTTGACCTTCCTGCCCCTCCCACCCTGCTCTACCAGCCAGGAGCGTACATCCTCATTAACACGGTTCAGTGGTCAGCCCGGTAATTGATCTCCCTCTGGCCCAGTGTGGACGTCCCCTAATGGGGATGAATGGGGCGGGAGATACCGTGAGGGGTGATCACTTGGAGGCCCACACAGGGAGCAGAGGCAGGCAGGAGATGGAGATGCTGAGCTAGTTGGTCTGGAAGTCTGGTGTCCATGGCTGTTTCTGCTCACCCTGCCCCCGACTCCAGGTCCTGCAGCTGACAGTGGATAGTTAGGTAGAGAGTGGCCTTGGATTCAGCTGCCACTGGCCCTAGGGACAGAGCCCAGTCCTGGGAGTGAGACTCCAGTTCCAGAGAAGCGCTGGAGAGGCTGTGAGCACTGCAGCCTCAAGGTTAGGCAGGTGTTGTCTCCAGCTTCTCAGTGTGGGGATCCTCCAGGATAGGCCAGCAATGGGGGCAGACCGGAAACGAGGTTCTTTTGCTTCATCAATCGACAAGGATTTATCGAGTGGTCACAGCGAGCCAGGCACTGTGGGAGGAGTTGGGGTAGACATGAGGTGGGGGAAGAAAGGTGGGAGGGAATCTTGAGAAGCACACAGAGGAGGTTCGGTGCCGGTAACTATTTAGAAAGGGATCCGGAAGGTACATGTGCTGAAACCTGAATGAAAACCAAGAAAAGATTCCGAGCCAAGAAGACAGGCCTGTGGTAGGAATGGGCTGGGTACACGTGAGAGATCGGAAGGGGGCCCTGCAGATGAGATACAACCACGGAGAGGAGATAAGGTCAGAAACTGGCTGAAATAAAGCGAGGAGCGATTCACAGCCAAGGCCAAAAGGCCAGTTGCCAGGTTTAAGGGGCCACATCCTTCTGATGTGACACTGGCCAATCACAAAGGCAGAAGATGACGTCATCAGGATCAGTTGTGCTTGAAAACCCCAGAGAAGTCATTTTAGGGGATAGCCACGGTGCCAGAAATGGTGGAAAAGAGACATTCGGGGGCATTTGGGCTATCCTCAGACAGCTTTAGAGGTATAAAGGAGTCTTCTCTGACCCTTCAGGTAGAAGTCACACACAAGGCAGGCTTTCTGCCTCATCCAGCCTCTGCCTGACTTGTGAGCCTGACTCAGACGATCCTCCCAACAGCCAGAATGCCTATAAATGTGTACGAAGGAGGCCCCGTAAAGTCTCACACTGGAGCAGGGTGCAGTCAGCTGGCAGGCAAGCAGGAGCATTCTAGAATTCTTTCCGGATCTCAGACATTAAACCCACGTATGCTTTTTATGGGCAATTTAAGTGGTTTTCAAGGGTAATGTTGACTGTTCTCTTGATTTTTGCCATATGTACTGATTTTGCTGTTGAATACCCAAGTTGGATGCTGTTGTCATGGTTCTTGTGGGGCTAAGAGGTGCCACAGACCTGTTGTGAGCCACAGGGGGGAGGCCTCATGTGGAAGGGTCATAGTGACTCATCCCTGCTCACGGTATGCTGTCACCCCCATATCCTTGCTGAGTTTGACCCTCACCCCATGGTGCTACACCTCCCCTGAGGCCTGTTAGTCCCTCTTTGTCTCGATTCCCCCCTCCCTTCCTCCTCTCCCCTCTCTCTCCCTCCCACCCTTCTACCCTTTCTTTCTTCCTCTCTTTCTCTCTCTGAGACAGTCTTACTATGTAGCCCAGGCTGGCCCTAAACTTGTGATCCTTTTGCTACAATTACAGGTGTGTGTCACTATGCCCAGTTTACTCTCTTGAAGGTCCTGGTATATGCAGTGCTTTGTTGTTGTAACAGAAAAAGAACCTCCATCGAGAATTGACCTAAGGGACTAGAGCTTATTTGGCTCATGGTTTCAGAGATTTCAGGATAAAGTCTCCTGGTTCCATCATTGCTGGCCTGAGATGAGGCAGAATGTCTTGGTCAGTGGGCACAGGTGATAGAGGAAGCTGCTCACTTTATAACATCTAGGAAGCAGAGAGAGGAAAGGTCCAGAAACAAGACATACTCTTAGAAGGCACACCCCCAATGACCTTCTTCCTCCAATGGGTTAATCCATCGATGTGGTCATCACCCTCCTGGCCCAAGCATCTCTAAGGAGTGCCACCAGCTAGGGATGCCTGTGGGGACATTTTATAACTAGATTGTAACCATCCTCCTCAAATGTCCCTTCCTGGCCCTTCCTGGCCCTCCTTTAGGCTTCTCCACACCCTCATCTAGGGAAAATGACAGTCCAGTTGGCCCTCTGTATCGGTGTGTTCTGTAGCTGTTAATGCAACCAGTCATGGCTCAAACATTTTAAAAATTATGTCTGCACTGAGCCTGGGCAGATTCCCTCCCTGTCATTATTCTCTAAACAATACAGTGTAATAACTATCTATGTAATATTTGTTAAGTATAATAACTAATCTGGAGATGATTAAACGACATTTATGGGTGCTGTCATTCGAACGTGAAATGCCTCCCACATGCTCATGTGGGTGAACACTTGGCCCCCAGCTGCTGGTGTTGAGTTGGAAGACTATAAAATTTTGAGCACCTACCTGACGGACAAGGGTCACTGGGGTGGCCTTGAAAGTCTACCTACTTCCTGTTCTGGCCTGAGCACTCTGCTTCCTGATCTGCTGAGATGCACACAGTCTTGTTACATCATTACCCACTCCTGCAGCCAAGCTTCCCACATCATCGTGGGCGGATGCTTGCTGAAACGGTGAGATAGAATGCTCCTTTCCTACCCTTTGATCACAGCACTTGGGAAGTAGAGGCAGCTGGGTCAGGAGTCTGAGGCCAGAATTGGCTTCAGAGGGCATGCAAGGCCAGCCTGAGCCACACAAAACCTCATTTCTAAAGACAAAAGTAGCAACAGCAAAAACCTTTCCCCTTAAGGTGCATTTTTTTTTTATCACAGTGACAGGGAAAGCCGTACAATGGAGGTTCTGGACCAACACTCTAATAATGCACTCAGGGAGAAGTCTATGGCTTTTGGATTAGAGATCTTAGCAGATTTTGATCTAGGAAAAGCATTTGTTTAATTTCATCAAGTTATGATTTTTAGAGATCATAGTTTCTTAGTAAACAAAAATTAAAAAATAATGCTTTTAACCCAATGAAAGCCATATAAAAGACACGCGGAAGAGAATCTGGTAAAAGGCCTAGAACAAAATGTATTTATTTATTTATTTATTTAAAGACTGGATCTCACTATGTAACTCTGGCTGTCCTGGAACTCACTATGTAGACCAGGCTAGCTTCAAACTCACAGAGCCTCTGACTCCCAAGTGCTGGGATTAAAGCTGTGCACCACAACACCTGGCTGCCCTTTATTCTTAACATTGGGACATTAGTAGAGGCTGAGGATGGGGCACTGGCTCTCAGGACTTCATTGCCAATGCAATAATATAAGAGACAATCATAAAAAAGAAAAAAGCATGAACATTAGAAGAGAAGAGACAAGGGCAAGACCTATCTTCCATTTCCAACCTAACAGATACATAATACTTATTAAATTGAGTAAAAATTCAGTGAGTCCACAAAGGACCTTCTAAAGGGCTTAAGGGAACCTTTTAATAACAAGAGCCCCAGAAAGTTCATGTATTCGTCAGGTTCAAATGGGTTTTCCAGAATGATGGGTGACACTGTTTCCTTAAGACCAGAAGGGAATCGGTTGGTCTAGAAGGCAGATGAGATATTCTGGTCAGTGGAATCTCTGTGGAAAGGCAAGAAGTGGCAGCTGAGTTCCAGACTGGGAGCACGGAGCTGAGCACAAGCTAGACAGTGTACTTTAGCCAGGAGGAATTACAGCAGGAAGAGGCTTCAGTTCAGGAGATTTTTACTCCTTTTCCTGAGTCATATGGAGTCAGACTATTCTACTGTTTTCTACATGGCTCAAAAATAGTCAGTTTCCTGTCTCGCATCCACTTCCTGGCAGGTTTGGGTTCTTAGGTTATCTGTGATTATGCTCAGCAGAATGTCGGTGGCTCAGGGATCACTGAGTGTCGGGAATCTGCTGTTTCTGCCTGGTCCCCACCTCTTACTCATCCTCTGGGTATTCCTTTGTGGAGACCTCACCAATGTTCTCTCAGGGAAGGATGCATAGAACCCATGATTGCAACAGTGTATTCCAGTTTCCTGGTCAAGGAGATTGGGCAAATGGCTGTTGCTGCAGGGTCTTTGCTGAGAAACATATGCTTCTCCTTGAAGTTTCAGATCTTCCCATGACTGCTTTCCTGCCCATGGCCCTCTGCAAGAAACGATGTAGAGAACACAAGGTCAGTAAAACACGGCCAACCTTGGCAACCATACTTGAGCCCTTAGTCTAGCTGTGTTCGATGGCAGAGCTGTTTCTTTCTTTCTTTTTTCATTTTCTTTCTTTTTTTGTTCCCCTTTTTGGTTTTTTGTTTTTGTTTTCTACCACCTGCAATCGAGAGTCTTGATTAAGGGCCAAGAAGATGGTTCAAAGGGCGAAGACAATTGCAACCAGACCTGAAGACCGGACTTTGAGTTCCGGAATCCCCATGTTAAAAGGAGATAGCCAACTCTCGAATTGTCCTCCGACCTCTATATACACACTGTGGTAACCCTCCCCACCCAATAAATACATATATAAGTGAAATAAAAATAAAAAGAGTCTTTATTGGTGAAATAGGAAAATGGAAATGTTGAGGCCTGACTTGGATCTGTCCTCTCGTATGGAAACAGGTGCAAACAGAGCTTCCTGAATGGATTCCAAGCTGGCAATCCCTGCCTCTTCCCCAAACAGAGAAATGAAGGCATGGCCAAAGCTCGGACTACGTGCTAGTTTTTGCAAAGTTAGCTTGAGACATAAATTACAACTGGTAAAATGTGCCCATTTTAAGTATGTATGTCAATGCATTTTAGAAATGCATTTGTTGCTCTGTTAGCTACCACTGCAATCAGGATGGAGAGGATGGAGAACTTCCCATCACCCAGAAGGATAAAGATGCTCCTGTTTCCCAGAAGGTGCCCTGTGGTACCTCAGCAGAACCTCTGTTCTTCCTCTCTTGCCACACACCATCAGGCTGCTTTCTGTCACCGTGGGTTGATCTTGCTTTCTTTAGAATTTAATATACAATTGGATCTCTCTATATCTGCCAGTTTCTCAGCCTCAGATTGAGCCAACTTCTCATCAAAAACATTTAAAAAATTACACCTATCTTGAACATGTACACACATTTTTCATTGCCATTATTCTATAAAAGATCCAATTATTTACATAACATGCACATTGTATCAGGGATTATGAGTCATCTAGAGGTGAGTGAATCACAGGGGAAGATGTGAGTCAGTTCTATGCAATCCAGACCACTGTTTAGGATGCTAGAGCATCCTTCAATGTGGGGGCGAGGGTCTAGAACCAATCTGCCTTGGCGGTGGATGGTCAACTGCATAATTAATCCTCAGGATTTTGGGTGTCCTATATTTTCAAATTAGCCTACCAGTAACAAAGTATTTGTAATTCCAAATCGGTGTTTGCAGTGCTTCTGCGGTCCTCTGTGGACATTAGGGATGACAACATCCAAGTCAGTGTTTCTGTGGTCCTCTGTGGATATTAGCGACGACAACATCCAAGTCAGTGTTTGCTGCGGTCCTCTGTGGACATTAGCGACGACAATGCCAGCTACCCTTGTGTGCACGTTTCCAGCTGTGGTTGAACCAAACAATGTTGCTCCCATACACAACAACTCCAGGGACTGGATAGATGGCTCAGTGGTTAACAGCACTTAAAGCTCTTGCAGAGGACCCGGGTTCAGTTCCCTGCACTCACTACAGATGGGTCACAACCTTCGGTAATTCTGGTTCCAGGGGAGGACACCCTCTGACCTTCTGAGGCACCTTGCCTGCGTGGCAAACACATGAGCTCATGTAAGCAGAACTAGACACATAAATAAAGAAGCAAATTCTTAAAAAAATAACAACAACAACAAAGTAACTTTCAAGTGAATGGTGACTTTATAATGAAACATATGAATACTTAAACAACTCAAACCAACAAACACAAAGCGACTCTTTTACAATTTACTTAGCGCTATCTCTGTAGCCATTTGGTGCTCTTTCTTGGCATTTTCCTTGTTTTAAATAGCCCAGAATGTAAGGCAGAAATGCTGGTGGGTTGTCCTAATCACAAGGAGAAGGCTGCTTTGTATCTCACAGGGAGTACATGTTAAATAAACCTCATTCAGGTGTGACCTGTGGTCTTGGGACACAAGTTCAATGCTAAGTCTCTCTCTCTCTGTCTCTCTCTCTCTCTCCATCCCCCCTCTCTCTCTCACACACACACACACACGAAAGAGTTGTGTCTTTCAATAGAAAACACACATCACTAAGTTACATACTGGTCAACTGACAAAAATGTAACCAGAGGCCTGAAGGACCCTAACCCCATTTTCTGTAGGAGTAATGGATCCATTGGACTTGTGATTTGTCTCTCCGGGACTTCCAAGGCCATTATGAGAAAAAGTGGGATGGATTCATGAATCCATCACCTTTTGAACTTTTGTGTTCTCACGATGTTTTAGAGGTGGGCCTATGCTCCCAGGAGCCCCAGAGGTGTTCTTTTTATTGGTAGTGATGGTCCTATGGCTGCACCATTGTTTATCCATCCACCATTGATGCAGCATTCGGGATGTTTGAGCAGTTACAAAAAGCTGCTATTAACTTTTGTGTACAAATTGTTATGTGGACATATGTTTCCACTTCTAGTCTGTGTATTTTCTTAGAAGTAAATACGGTATTTGTTTAATCCTTATAACAATATAGGGTGAGGTAGCCTAATACGATGTACAAGATGGAGCTCAGAGCAGAATGTGACATGCAGAATGTCACACAGCTCACAGCAGTCAGTGGTGTACAGCACTTCTTTGGTGGCACCTGAGTGTCTTTGTTCAGTCAGCCCTTGTAGTGACATAGGGAGGGTCTTGTCTCTGTCAGTGTACTTTTGATGTAATATGATTTGAATGTGTCAGAAGTTTGTGCGTTGGGAGCTTGGCTGCCAATGTCATGGTGTTGAGAGATGGGCCTTTGAGAGATGACTGGGACATGGTGACTGCCCTTCTGAATGGATTAGCCCATCGGAGACTGGTGGGCTACCTGTGGAGTGGCTGTTTTCATCAAAGTGAACACTGTCCTGCTGTGTGAGGCCTCCACTACATTGTGTGGAAACAAGGCCCTTGCCAGATGCCTGAGCTGTGCTCCATCACTTCCAGCTCTCAGAACTTGGAGCTGAGCACTCTTCTCTATGCATCTCCTAGTCGACAGCATCCACTTAGGGATTAGACAGTTGTCTTTAAGTTCCCTGGATGCAAAGTGTGCCATTTCACTCCATCTAAGAACTGCTCAGCTGTCCATATCTGTGATTCCAGGCCTGCTGCATGTCTGAGCAGGAGCGTCAGGTGTACCCACAGCCTCTGGAAGCCGGGCTGCAACAGAATCCCAATTCATCTCTGCCAGGGTCGGCATGAAAGCTTATGCTTGCTTTGGGGCCCCTCCTCCTCCATCATACACTGTAGTGGGACTGTCCCTCAAGGCTTCCCAAGGCCCCTTAAAAGGCCACATGCCCATCATGCTAACTGACACATCCCTGCTGGCGATGCTTGGGTTCTGAGCTAACAGAGAGTGAGAAACAGCTGAAGCAGGCTCTAAACAGCCTGCCCTGCCTCCCCCTACACCTTGGGCCCTACCTGCTGTCTTCCCAGGCCAGGAGTTTTAACAGCCTCTCAGACAAACTGTCAATAAATCTGGAAGTCTCTATGACTTAGTTAGCTAAGTCTCCCAGTACCTCCAAAAGTTTCTGTGGCTTATAATCAGCTACCCTATATATGGTAGCTTACATTCCCTTCCCTCACGGACTGA
>LOJH01058167.1:0-11447 GCA_001685095.1 Ellobius talpinus
GTGGAAAATTTTTTTAATAACAATAAAAAAGTGTCTGAAATAAAAAAAAAACTATGTCAGTACTGAGAGTATCTAGCACAATAGTCTGATTTTCCAACAGAGATTAAAATAGTTTGATTTCTGTTGAAATATGTCATGCCTTATGCAGAAGTATTCAAGAAACACAGCATACCAACACGTGGAGTCACAGTAGTCAGCATTTCTCAGATGATCAGAGGTACTTGTTTGCGTGGCATGGCCTTGCAATACATTGTCATCACATTTGAAATTGTAAATGCAGATTTAACAGATGACTGTCTATACTGTGTTCTAGTCAATGATACCCACATAGACCATAAGTATAGTTTGCATGATTAAGTTGTCTTGATCCTCACTTTGATTTTTGTATACCCAGAGTTTTGTCTTTTCATATCCTATGACTGCACCCAGGACCTTAAACTAAGAAACTCTTCCTTCAAAATAGAACATACCAGTATGTCTTGATGGTGAGGAAATAGTCAGTCTGGGATCCCCAAGAATGTTTTGTGCTTTGATTTTGTTTGTTGCTGTTTGCTTACTTTGCAATTTGCACTTAGAAAACAATTAACTGGGTGCTTTAGGAGAGAGTTAGTTTAGGAGAGAGTTAAATTTTGTAAACTTAAAGCTTTAAACTCATGTGTTATGTGTAAATTGGCAAGATAGCATTATCAAATACGAATAGAGCTTAGTTAAGGCTAGTTCGGCAGACAGTATGAGTAAGGAGAACTACCTTGACCATATTCTCCTGATGTGTTTCTTGTAACTGTGAAGAACAAAACACTTGTGCCATCTGTCTGTTACCACACAATCTTAGAAAGCTGCAAGAATATTGTGGAGATGTTTACAGGTAATGCTTAGAGCATGCTGACATAGCTTTAATCTCTCCAATAGTCACAGGGCCATAAAATGGGATTAACTTTCTCCATGATTAGCTTTTATGGTTTCATCTGGCTACTAACAAAATAAGCTTTGCATAATCTTTGACAGCATTCAAGACAAGTTCAAAGTTCTTTTTGTTGTTATCTTTTATATAATGTAACGCATTATATTTACATTGAGCTATTAAAAAGAAAAATAAACTAGGGAAAATTATGACATTAATTTCTTGATACTTTCTTGGCAGATCTAAAAAAAGTAAATACAAGTAACACATCTTTACCATCATAAAACTCTATTTCATTTACTTTTTGTGTCAAGGACCCCTGCATCAACAACCTATATCCTATTGCTATTCATTAAGTGGTCAATTTCTTTTCTCTTTAAGTGAGATGGGGACAAACAATTAAAGCAAGGAAGTACCAATGACTCGGTACTGGAAGGGATCTTTGAAATGACTTGTTAGTCATTTCAAAGTTCTCTTAAGGTTCCTGACAATTCTTTCATTTCTGAGGAGGTAACGTAGTATGCTACCCTTAGAAAAGAGAAATAATACTACTCATAATTACAATCATTAAAAATTTTCTCTTTCAAGATTTGCCATTTTTGATGTTCAATAGTATTCCTTCTTTTGCTTAAGACATTATTAAGGGAACAAGCAAGCTGAACAAATAAAGGAAAAGGAGAAAGATTAAGTAGGAGTGAGAGAAATGAGACAATAAAAGCAATAAAAACAAGCATGTAAAAATAAAACACATATTCACCTGATTAACATCTGACCAGAACCTCTTCTCCCAAAAATTAGACTTCTCTATCAGATAAACTACTTACAGATTTTCCTTCCAGCAAACTGAGTAGAATATCATTAAAATAAAAATTAATGGAGTAAACAGTAATATTTTGCAAGAGCCTTTAGACCATGTAAAAGTATAATTTCCATGATTTCTTTGCCTAATTTTACTTTAGAGCCTGCTGAGGCTAGGATGCTAAACAGCTTCCAACTGAACAAGTGAAATGAACTTTCACAAGCCTCTATGTTTGATGAATCTAAACAGGTCTTGATCATCAGGTTTTATTTATAGTGACAACTTCAGTGTTTTGAATGAGCAATTTATTATTTTATTTATGAAAATGTGTGTAACTGTATGAATTTCTATGTACCACTTGGGTGTAGGAGACCACAGAGGTCAAATGACATTAGATCCTCTGGTATTAGAGTACAGGCAGTTTTGAACCATCTAATGTAGAGTACAGGCAGTTTTGAGCCTGGAAGGTGAACCTGGACACTCTGCATGCAAAGTAATTACTCTTAACTGCTGAGTCCCTCTTCGGATTTCCCAGTCATAGTTTTGCAAAGACAACCTGCAGTGTGAGAAAGGCATGCCTTTTGTCAACCAAGTATTGCACTTGTCAACACTGTTGGGATTTTATCACTGCACTTGATAATAAGGTCCAGATGGGATTTCAGGTGGGAGTTATCAATGGTCAAGAGGCAGGAATCCAGCTTTAGACAAGGAAAAAAACCAACAGTGGTTTATAGTAGAAAAATATTAAACCTGCTTGGAACCAAATAGTTTCTACTGTATTTTGGCACCGCAAAGCTTCTGGGCTGATTGAAGACTTAGTCAACGACTGGTGAAGGAAGTCCCTCTGTCTATGTGTTGCTTTTATTGGTTAATGAATAAATCTGTTTTGGCTAGTGACTTAGCTGTAAAGAGCTCAGCGGGAAAACTAAACTGAATCCTGAGAGAAAGTAGTAGGAGTGAGGAGAAGCCAAGTAGCCATCACTGGGGACAGATGTCTCAGCTGGAGCCCACCAAAAGTTTGCCAGTAGGCCACAACCACATGGTTTTGCACAGATTAGTGGAGATGGGTTAGTTTAGGATATAAGAAGTAGCTAGCAATATCCTTAAACTATTGGCTAAACAATATTGCAAATAATTTAGTTTATGTGTGCTTATTGTGAGACCGGGCAAGACAGAAACCTTTACCCAATAACTGACAGTTAGATTTCCCATCAATTAAAGCAGTCACCAGAAGAATAGGCTTTTCTCGGAATGTTCCCTTGTTTTTGACTTCTGAGTTTGTCTAAAAGCAAATCAAAATAAGCAAATACCCCGACACTATTGATATTTCGGCTACAATACTTCACAGAGACTAATGCTAGAGTTTTAATTTTTGAAATCAAATTTATATTTTAATAGTTTTAGATTTATCTATATATCATCTTGGTCATCCATATTTAAACTGTTCTAACTTAAATATCTCTATTTAAATACCTTTGTTTATTTCTAGAGAATTTTACCCTTTGTATACTTCAAATATGTTTCTAAAAGAAGAGAAATTATGATAGATTTTCCAGATTTGAAGGTACATAGAGTCTGGCAATACATTATGTCATGTCATAGGAAGATAAGTTCTAATAAAATCATATGTAATTATTATTGTTACTAACAATATAATTAATTTATAATTATGTGTCAAAGAGTTGCTAATCTTATGAAATTATTTTTCTATTAGCAATGCCTATACCAACTGTTCATAAGTGTTTGAAAAAAAGTTGATTTTTGTATGATTTGATTTTAAGATTCTAAATTAATACATTTGATTTAGAATTGAAAGAGACATTCCAACTAATGACAGAAAAATAACATTTAAGTTATGAAATATAAAAAAGTATTTAATATTTTCAGGACTGGATCCCCACAGGTTACTCAGATGTAAGGTATGAAGGACAGTTAATTTCATCAACCAGATTAACCAGAACATGTCTAAAATTTTGATCAAATATTACTCTAGATTTCTTTGTGTAAATATATTTCAGATGAGATTAGTATTTTATCCCTAATACTTATTGAAATTTAATGGTTCATATTATTTTTTATTCTACAAAACATCATAAATTAAAAATATTTTTATCCAAATATGTCTTATCTACTTGTCATAACAAACATCCCAGGCCAGGAACACAATGTAGAATATCCATTGCATGAGAATGGCCCCAATAGGCTCATACATGTAAATACTTGGTTCCCTGTCACTGGAACTGCTTGGGAAGAATTAGGAAGTGCAGCCTGGTTGGAGGAGTTGTATCGCTGGGGTGGGATTGGAGGCTGCAAAACTCCACACCAAGCCCAATCTTGATTACTCTCTTCCTTCTGCCTATGGATAAGGATGTAAAGCTCTCCTCAGCTACTGCTCCAGTGCCTAGCCTGTCTGCTTCCTGTGGGATGATCATGGACTAATCCTATAAAACTGACATTTGTGAGACAATGTTCTTAGGAGGTTAAAGCTCTATGCTTTAGAGGTGGAGTTTCATGATGCCTGTAACCTTTCAAGTGGTTCTGTTAGAAAAAGCCTAGAAAAACTACATGTTGGGACTGTTGAGATGGCTTAGTGGGTAAAGGTGCTTGCCACCCCAAGGCTGATGACCTGAGCTGGATCCCCAGACTCACATGATAGGAGGAATTGTCCTATGTGATGTGGAATGTCTTTCTGTATATGTGTTGCATTTATTGGTTAATGAATAAAGCTCTTTTATTCAATGGTTTAGCAGAGTAAAGCCAGGTGGGAAATCCAAACAGAGATAAAGACAGAAAGTAGGTGGAGTCAAGGAGATACCATGTAGTTGCCAAAGAAGAAAGACACTCTGGAATTTTACCGGTAGGCCACAGCTTTGTGGTGATATATAAATTAACAGAACTGTATTAACTTAAGATGTAAGAGTTAGTTAATATGAAGCCTGAACTAATAGGCCAAACAGTGTTGTAATTAAAAACAAATGTATATCCATGGCTCACATTGCTACTTTGAGATTTCTCTAAGATTGTACCATGGACTACTTCCATTGCTCAGCATCACAAGAGCACTTTGTACCATGTATCATATATGGGGAAAAATAAAAAATCAATATTCTAGGTAATATTATTTCATAGGCATATTGAAAGTTGGTCCACTCCTAACATTTGAGAGACCAAGCCAGGAGGGTTGCTTTCAGTTTGACACTAGACAGAAATAGATGAAATCTTATCATAAGCAAAATATTTGGAAAGGCTATTAATTTTTGTTAATAATCTACCCTCCTCTTCTACAGAAATCATTTCTCATCTTGAGATTTTTTTTTCTTTTAAAGAATCGGGAGGGCATCCAGTGCCTACTGTGATTTGCCTCAAGTAATTCAAAGTTTTTTATACCCCAATTCAAAAAGGTGTGGAGAAACAAAAGGCTTCCCTGCTAGTATACAAAGAACAATGCAATTTCCTCCATAAATCTCCAAACCTTAAGTAACTACACCCAAGATCAAAATATCCTTTTGTCTAGGCAGAACATCCTGTAACTACACCTAGGTCAGAGTAACTTTCGGTAAAGCAGAATGGAAAGACCTTTGCCCTGGATTATGGAAAGTACTCGATCCTGTTTTAATATGGAATCTATGGCATGTTGGTGTTCTTTCACAGGAAGAAAATGAAATGAAGCCCAATGGCTCTCTGAGTGTTGGGTGATGTGTGTGGAACAGAGAAGTACCAGTTTTGGTGATATTGTGGCTGCTGGTGCTCACTCAGAGGAGTTTGGTTGATATTGCTAAACCTGTGTTCATCTTGAGAGTTTTTTGGAGGAGCATCTTAGAATAGGATTTTATCTGCAAATACTGTCACCTTGACTTCTTTTCCTTTGGCTCTTTATATCACCTTTATTTCCCTTCTTCTCTCACTCCTCTAGCTAAGACATTGAACAATGTATTGAATAAATGAAGTCAGGGTAGACCCTTTATCTTTATTTCTGATCTTAGTGGGGGCAGTTTTAGATTTTTCTCCTTTCTTATGCATAGGTGTGCAATTTAAAGTCAGTATTATATTGAGGTAATTTCCCTCCATCTGTCACCTAAATACTAGGAGTTTCAGTGAGAAAAGAGATTTTTGTATACTCAAGTATCAACATAGGGACATCACAGATGCCCTGATCATTACTGACGGGGAGTGAGGCAACCCTCTTTGGTGATAGTAGTATATCCCTCTCCAGGGATTTTCAGTCTTATCATACAAAGAACTTATTTTTGAGGAAGTTTAATAAGAACCACCAGGGACTATGTAATCCAGAGAGCATATTCTTCTAATAAGCATATCAAACTTTTTTATGGAACATCTCAGTAAAGAGGACACCAGAACCACAACATCAAAAAAGTAAACTTTTTTTTAAAAAATAATGAAATTTAACCTAAATATTCATCTACAAAAATTAACTCTAATAGTATTCCAAGTAAAGCAGGTGTTGTGGGTCATGCCTCTGACTCAAAAGAACAAGAAGATACAGTTGGGAAGTTAGGCTTATACAGAATTAACTGAAACGTTGTGATATGGTAATAAGTGGAATTTTCATGACTGGTGAGATGGGATTACAATGGAAGAACCAGAAATTACAATCATGCTGTACCAATGAAGTCATTTTCAGTTAGATATTACTAGCATTTTATTTCACAGAATAGTGCATGGGGCCTTCAAGATCATGTATTGTGTTTCCTAAGTCTGTTTTGCAAAGCAGATAAAGAGTCTTCTCAACAGAAAAGATACAGAAAAGTATCTAAGTTCCCCTCACCCTGCCCTCAGATTCTTGAACGCTGAAGGAATGGTTGTGTTATGCTGGATCATTACAGGATAAAAGGACATTGTCGCAGTATGACAAGTTGACGTTGCATCATTGGAGACAGGATCATTTTATAAATTGGTAATATCACAGACTGTCAGACTTTCACTCCAAAGTCCTTGTCCTAACTCACAACTGTCAGGATCTGGGTCAATTTCATGGAAATAACTTGCTTCTTTTCTCCTTAAAGAAACTAGATTTGCTTTTCTTTGTTTTATGTTTTGTTTTTAAGTCTGAGGGTGTTTAGAATTTATCTAATTGAGATTTTTGATTATTTCTGGATTCTGACTTTAGAATTCAATAAAAATGAACTGATGATTCAACAAACAAACTCTTTCATTAAAGCAAACATAGGATAGGACATTTGCTTTACATTTTGATTGGTTTGTTTTGTGACCTAAAGTTAGTCACACCTTCTCAAATAAAGAAGTTGGGACATTAGACAAGTAACTGTTCTTGAAAGTTCACAGATGAGTCATGGAACATCTTTGGACTTTGCTCGTTGCATTTCTTATGTAAATATCTTCAAGTCTACATTCACAAAACTGTGGAAGTCAGCATTACTATCATGAAGCACTTGATTGGTGTAAAAGAAGTTTATAGATTTTGATTGTAACTCAGCAAAGATGTTTCAGTGTTAATCACTAGCCTTCAATAAAGAATAGAAAACAATAAATAGGATTTTTCATAATTTCAACATCCAAATAATGCTGTTTTACATAGAAATACCATCAGCTTTCCAGAATAGATACATTTTGTTTAAAATGGGCACATTGTATTTCATCATAGCCCTTAGGCCCTTAGTTTTAACATATGGGCATGTAAGAATCATAATTCCATGACTAGTATTCAAAACCAGTATAAATTGGTCAAAAAATCAAAATAAGTAAATACAAACTTTTTTACAGTAAATATATTTATTAAAGAGAGTTTAATTAACTTGAGTAAGAAAATACAATAGTATTATGGCTAACAGAAATGAGTTTCCTTTTTCTTCTGCTGATCTTTCTACTTATTAAACTGAAATTATTTTGCCATTTCAGTTTCTTTTGATGCCGCAGATAAGAACTGCATTCCATGGTCCAATAAGATCACTCAGTGTAACAGTGTTTGAATTACAAGTATGGATAGTTGAGTTTGATATTATAGACCAGTCAGTGTAAAAGGGGAAAGAGTCAATTCCATAAAGTAGACCTCTGAGGCATGTGCGTGTTACATAACAAAGCTAACTCACACACACACACATGCACACACACAGTAAAAATTACTTTTGATTTTATTAGAAATTCCAGCTATAAACCTGTTTGTGCATTGACTGAGTATGTTTGTCCTTCCACACCCTGATGATTAAGTTCTGATCTTCAATGACATACTGTTTGAAGATAGAGCTCTGAAGAGTTTAATTTGGTCTAAATATGACCATGAGTATGGAGATAATCATGATGGGTGGTGATCTCTTCCTGAAATCATGTCAACATTCTGCCTCCCTCCCATGTGAAGACACAGGGAGATGCTGAACATACAGGAATCAGGATAAGCATCTTTGACACAGAAACTTATAAATGCTGACCCATTTATCATGTTTTTTCTCTGAGAAATAAAAGTGGTAAGAATTCTGGTCTCTGATTTTCTGCCTGGCTACCCCAGTTAAGATTTTTATTTAATACAAAAAATAAAGAAAAGGATGATGGTGCAACAAACAAACATTTAAGACCTAACAGACTGGACTGGATCACTTAAAACCACACATTATGGTAAAGAACCCTAAGGAATACAGACCAAATTTTGGCTAATATTAGTTAGACAGAGGGCACTTTTATTAAAAGCTTCTAGTTTTACTTATAAAAGGTTAATTACTTGTTTTTATGAAGAAATCAATTATCAAGAAGTCAGTAAATAATACATCATCTTATTAAAGTCTGCTAATTTATTATCAAATTAGGGGTATTCCATTTTTTAAATTAGTGAAATGAGGAAGTTGCATGTGCCATTCATGTAATTATTATTGTAGATTTGTCATCAGTTACAACCAAATATTCCATCTGAAAATCTTAAGGATTATGATCTGACTCAATCTTAAATAGCTAAGTATTAACATTTTCATGATAATGAAATTGGCTCAGATTTTTGCCAAATAGGAACAAAAAACAATATTTCTCTCATAGAGATCCAATGGACTTCATTTTCAATATTTTTTCAAGGCACCAGCATTTAAGGGCTGGGGATGTGGCTCAGTAAAAGAATGTTTGGTTGGCATGGTGAGGACCTAGGTTCAATCTCCAATACTCAAAAACAAAGCAAATAAAACACCAGCTTTGAATTTGTTTATAAAAGATTGAGCTCCTCTGAGGATTAGAAATTTGTATTCAAGTATGAGAATAAGTTGTGATAAGAATTATCTTTTTGTAGATTACAGACAGAATGGAATTGATCATTTCCTCTGGCTTAGTGTGGGCGGGTCTTAAGAATAGAGCAGTACTCAAAAAGAGGAATGTTTCATCATCTCCTGGAACACAGTGATGAATGCAGCTTATAAAAGGAACAATCTGTAGAGTGAGTGTCTAGAAGAAATGAATAGGAGCCACTATCTTTATAAATGGTCTTGAAGCAGGCCAAAGGAAAAGTTCTCTTTACTTTAACAATAGGGATACGTCGGGCAAAGGCTAGAGTCCTGAGGAAGATGTGATATTTAATGTTTACAAGCACTGGTGTCTGCTTCGTATACTTTCTATCTTCCACCTTTGCTTAGAGTTATTTCAGAATACTTCAGAAGGCCATCTGAATGTATCACAAAAGAAATAGGCTGAACGGAGGCAGAACGATGGTAAAGTCATCTTAAATATGCATGCATGGAAAAGAATAAGAAGGACAGAAGGGTAGAAGGGAAACCTCAATAAAAAATGGAAAAACATAGTTGAAAAGTTTCCAGTTTAGTGAAAAATATAGGTATGCATGATTATCAGTCTCAATAATGTCTAAAAATCCAGAAATACTGAATTCTTGATACATCCCTTCAGGGTTGAATAAAATAGATGTAGATGAAAATATCAGGAAATTTTCTTATCATATAGGATAGATAGTGAAATGGAAGCAAAAAAGTGCTGAAGGAAACAAGAAAGCAAATAATGTGTCACCCTGAACTTCACACATGAGCATGGCCTCTCAAGTACAGACAAAAGGACATCATGGATTTTGAATGTACTTTCCTTGATCATGATTTGTACTTTTGGATAAAGACCCATCTGAATGTTGCTGTGAAAGTAATTTTTGCATATGATGGTGATTTAAATCAGCACATTCAGGAAAACAGCACCCTGCACACTGTGGGAACATTTTGTCCAATCCACTGAAGCTATTAAAACAGAACACCAAGTTTCCTCGAAGAGAAAAGAATACACTTCTAGGGTGAATTTAGAGTGAAGAATATAATACCCATAGTTCCTTTGTTCTCTAGTATCTGGTCTGCTCTGTAGAATTTTTTATTTCCCAGGTCCCATACTTAAATTCCATATAACCTCTATAGGCTGATAATACACACACATTTGGGCATGTGTTTATATATATTATATTATACACACACATGAACATATTATTGATTTTAATTTTCCTTAGAATAATGATCAATACAAAAATTAATATATATTCAGAATAAAAATGATAATACTTTGCACCACAATAATTGTAATAGAAATATTTAAGAGACAGATTTATTCTTATATTAAGTATGAAAATGAAGATTATCCAACCCACTTCATTTTCATACTTAATATAATAATAAATCTTTCTTTTACATATTTTTATTCTTTCTGTATGCATTAAACTTCATAAATGTTATTCACTATGTGATGTTTAAACATTTCTCTAGAATATTTTATACTTATTTTACTTTTCTTATTAAAGAATAAAGAACTCATATTAGTATAATTGCTACATTGTATTCCATTTAGGATTATATCAAATACACTCATTTCAATCGGACCCTGCAAGCTACAAGTTCCACTCCCCTAACAAACCCTCCTATTTCCCCGCAACCTCAGTGGAACTCTGAAACACAGCCTATTACTACACAAAGAGGACTAAGAGAGAGGAGCAAGAGAGAGAGGAGCTAGAGAGGAACTCTGAAGCACAAGCTGTGATTGCACAGAGTGGAATAGAAAGTGAACCAAGATAGCAGAACAGGAGAGCAGGCCAAGAGAGACTTCAGTGGCTCTCTGAGACTCAAACAGTGACAGTACAGAGCAGACCAAGAACAGCTCCCAAAAACACAGACACCTACTACAAGATTAGACCAAGAGGTAACACACTGCCAGCACCAACTGAAGGAAGAGATGGGTAGGTGATAATCCAAGAATCCATAAAATAACCTAAAAACCAACATAGTAACACTAGCACCTAGTGGGTGGTCATATAACAGGAAGACTTGATCATCTTAACCCAGAAGAAGCAGAAGAAAACAAATTTAAATGTAAGTTTATGAGGATGATGGAGAACTTTAAAGAGGAAATGAAAAATTCCCTTAAGGAAATGAAGAAAAAAACAAACAAAAAATGGAAGAAATTAATAAATCTCTCAAAAAATAAAGTAAAAAGGAAACCAAGGGGAGGACAATCTAATAGGTGAAGCAAATAGTTCAAAAACTCTAAGACATGAAGACTGAAATAGAGGCAATAAAGAAAAAAGAAACTGAGGGAATACTGGATATGGAAAATCTTGGTAAAAGAATGAGATCTATAGAGGCAAGGATAATCAACAGAATACAAGAGATGGAAGAGAAAACCTCAGGTGCTGAAGATACTATAGAGGAAATAGATTCATTGATCAAAGAAAATATTAAATCCAACAAATTCTTAACACAAAATTGATGTAGGTGTGTCTTCTGTCTATGTGTTACTTTCATTGGTTAATAAAGAAAC
>LOJH01058169.1:344-11447 GCA_001685095.1 Ellobius talpinus
CATAACAAAAACTGATATTGCCGCAAATGTAAACAATCCTGAGTCAAGCATTCTCAACTACTTTCATAATCTTGGGGGCCTTTGACAGTTGACCTAACCCTTTGAATTGTTAATATGAGAAATTTTGTGTACTTGAGATCCATCACTTTGTGAAGGACCTTGATAGACAAGCCTCTAGAATTGTTGGGATACAAGGCCATCCCATTGAAGGGTTCTTGGTGATAGCATTGGTGAACTTAATTTTAGTTGTAGTTAAGAGCAGGAAGCCTCCTGGGAGCCATCAGCTAGCCTGTTTGAATTGGGTCCTATACCATGGGAACTGAGGAAGCTAGAGGAGAACAACACAGAGGAAAGAAAGGAGTCTGACGAGAAGCAGGTTCAACTTTTTACCTGTGTCACATCAAAAAACAAATCACTAGGTGAACATTTACAAAACTTACAAAATTATCACCAGATTTGTCTTTAAAAATGTTGTAGAATATTATTTTAAGGTGTGATACATTTGTTTACACTCCAACATTTGTTTAACAATGTGTTGCATTTGTTTAACTCTGTGAAGCTGTGATTCATTGCCTGTCTAAAACACCTGATGGTCTAACAAAGAGCAGAATGGCCAGTAGTGAGGCAGGAGAAACGATAGGCCAGGCTGGCAGGCAGAGAGAATAAATAAGAGGAGAATTCTGAGAAAAAGTAAAAGGAACAAGCAAGGAGAGGAGAATGTCAGGGGCCAGCCACCCAGCCAGCCATGAAATAAGAGTGAAAGTAAGATTATACGGAAGAAAAGGAAAACGTCCAAAGGAAAAAGTCAGTCGGGTTAATTTAAGAAAAACTGGCTAGAAATAAGCCAAGCTAAAGTGGGATATTCATAAGTAATAATAAGCCTTCAGGTGTGTGATCTACTTTAGGAGCTGGGTGGTGGGCCCCCAAAAGAGTATAAAAAGAGTAAAACCAACAACAACATTTTGCTATCCCAACATGGGTGGAGCTAGAATAAAAAAGAACCAACAACAAAGAAATACTTTAACTCCTAAATAAAAGAAAAGCATGAATTAAGCATTTGCATCATTTAGATGTGGAATTCAATTAGTCAACCAAGAATCATCAGCCTTCTGTGTGCGCACATTCCTGTGGTATCTGTGTGTGTGTGTGTGCATGCATGCATGCACATGTGTGTGTGCACATGTGTACACATGCATGCATTGGAGATTGAACCTAGGGTTTTGTCCATGCCAGGCAAGCATCCTACAAAGAAGTTATATCCCCAACCCTTTTTGAACTTTCTATTCTGAGAGTCCTCATTAAATTCATAAAGCTAGCCTTGAATCCATTCTGTAACTGGGCAGACCCAAAGATTTATAATCTTCCTGCCCAGCCTGTGCTCTGCATGCCTGGTCAGTCATCAACCCTCTCAAGAACAGTATTCTGTTCTTAAGTAGTACTATACAAAAACACTAACAAGGCACCTAATTGCTATAATTTATAATGCAGGACATGTCACCCCCAAACCCAAAGACAATTTGCTAAGATATGTCTGAAACTCAGCAAAACACCTATAAACAATGAAGTATTATGTTGGGATGTGAAACGTGGAAACCAGTGCTTCTTAATGTCCAAGAAATTACTAGACTTGACAATCAGCAATTTGGTGTACAGCAAAATATGGCACACTCTTTCTGCAGACCAAATGACTCCCCATACACCAATATGCGACCAATGTTGAAATGGAAATAACTTTAAAACATTGTCATACATGCTTCATTGAAATACTTTAGGCTTTCATTTGAGATAACTGATGATCCTGAACAATTCTATATGTACTTTTTAAACACCTGTGTATAATCCCTTGTTAAATGACTATTGAAGTATTTGACCAATTTTTTTAGTACCAAGGGAAAAAGGCAGTTTACAGACTCTGAGTACAAATGCTTTATCACTTTTTTGGATTATAAAGTATGAGTACTCCACATTGGTTTGTTTTCTTTTGCTTTGTTGCTCTTTTATGGGACTAGGGATGGAATCAAGCACATTGTTCATGCTAGGCAAATGCTCTGTCACCAAGAGACATCTGCAGACTGTGTTTTTCTTAGTGACTGTGCCTTGAAGTGAGTAGAAACTTTTAACTGGTTGATTCAGTTATATTCCATAAAAAAGCAATTTTAATATTTTATTCAAGAAATTTTTCCTACCTTAATGTGTCAGAGATATTTTAATATTTCTGTCTTCTCAAAGCTTTACATATAGTAAAAAGGTATGCCTGACAGCACAGCACTGAAAAGTATATAGAGGAAACATATATCTCCTAGATTAATTCTTAGGTGTAAAACATACAAGCAGTGCTCCGGTAGGCTGTTGTTATGTGCTGTCAAACATACATCCAGTCTATGACCCAAAAATTCCACAATTGGTATATACAAAAGAGAGCTAAATAAATGCTTCCCCAAATTATACAAAAATGTTTAAAGGGGCTGAGGAGATGGTTCTGTAGGTTAAAGTACTGAACTTGGGAGCACAGGAACCTGCTGATCTTGATCCCCAGAACCCTCACTGAGAAACAAAAAAAAAAGCTCAGGAAGGGGCTTGGCTGGGAAGGCTAAGGTGTGGAGATGCCTTGGGGCTCACCCAGGAAACTGCAGGCTGTGAGAAGCTTCACCTCAACAAATAGACTGGGGGTGAGTAAGATGGTTTATAGCATAGAGGCCCTTGGGCATTGTTCTGCTACTGTAACAGAAAGCTGAATCAATCACCATGAAAGAATTCTTTGTCTCACAGGCATGGCTGTTGTTTCCTACAGTAGGTGACCCTATGGCTTTGGGTCAGGGATGAGGCAAATACATGAGTGGGTTTCACACAGCAAGGGAAGCCACTTGCTTTATTTCAGTGAAGAAGTGAAAGTAAGGAAGGGGTCAAGGCCCTAATATCTCCCTTGAGAGCAAACCTACAGTGTTCTTTCTCCTAACATATTCCATTTCTACTCCTTTCCAAAAGAGCCGCGGACTGGAAACCCTCCTCGGGAGACACCAAAGATAGCAAATACATAACGCACAATTTCAATTAAATAGCAATTTCAATTAAATAGCATAACAGATAAAGTGAATTGATATTGGTAGAACTTTTAAAAGTCATTGTCGCAGGGTGAGGACATAAAGAAACAAAGGTGAGTTTACCAAGGTGATGGAAATGCTTTACAACTTGACAAGTGTGGCTCACCTTGTTATTGGCAATAGTATGAGTTATGCTTATTAATGATAATGGTGTATTAATTCATTATATTGTGTGCTTAGAATCTGTATATTCTATTATATTATTACTTGTAAATATAACTCAAAGAGTAGGCAATATACCCAGTTTAGGGAGTACATATTTGTCCTAAATGTCACGTCAGCTGAGAGACATGTACACTTTTTAAAGGTCAATTATTAAGCCACATTGTAGCTCAATGGTTCGCAAGCTTCCTAATTCTGTGGCCCTCTAATACAGTTCCTCAAGTTGTGGTGACCCCCAAGCAGAAAATTATTTTCATTGCTACTTCATAGCTGTGAATTTGCTACTGTTATGAATTGTAATGTAAATATCTGACATGAGACACAGGTTGAAAAACACTGCTGTAGCCAGATGTGGTAGCTCACTCCTCTAATCCCAGCACTGTGGAAGCTAAGGAAGGTTTGTCCCAAGTCCAAGGCCACCCGGGGCTGCATAGTGCTCCAAACAAGTCTGCTTTGCAGTGTGAGATCTAGCCTCAAACAAAAGACAAAACAAAACCCAAAAGCCACATCTCTTTCTAAGACTTGTGAATGCTAGGGGAGGGAGAGACATTCTCTTCAGTGGTTGAGTCGGAAGTGAGGGCAACATGCACCTCAACACACTTCTACCCACAACACACTTCTACCCACAATCCTATACAGAACCATAATGAAACTCACTGGGGGGCAACACACATATCACAATACACACCATGCTACACCCCCTGAAAACACACCAATAAACTACACACACACGGACACACACACACAAACAAGGACAAACACACACACACACACAATGTAAACACAAGTGGGGCTCCTTAAATAGAGAAGGGGACTAGGTGGGACTGAGAAGATTACAAAAGGGAGTAACGGGGCAGAGAAGAATATGATGGAAATACATTATGTAAATGTATGTAAATTTCATAGGAAACTCATATACAGCATATGCTAACAAAAAAAAGAGAACGCAATCTATGTACAAGCAGTCACCCGTTTGTGCTTCCTGGGTGCGTATGCAATGTGACCACACACGTCTGCCACCATATCTGCTCCCACCCATCATGACAGACCATACATAGCCTTTGGAATGAGAAACCAAACAAATCTTTCCTCCTTTAAAGAAGAAAAACTAAACTGAGGGAGTTCTGTGAGCCTAAAGAGACCCAGCCTCATCTGCACCCTTTCAGATTGAGATGACGTCAGGATGGGATGGTGCAGGGAAGCTGTCTCACTGTAGACAATGCTTTAACTCAGTGGGAACTGGTACAGTGACTACTATTACTGTTATAGTATTCTCTGCCACGTTTGATCTATGCCAGTGTGCAAGTGCTAAGAATTCATTCTTTCTCTAACCGTAGTGGTAAACACAAAATACACTGTAAGAGGATTCTGTTTATAAGATGAAGTGATTTGGAAAATGTTCTTATTAACTATAAAATTAAATGTCACCCACTCCATTTTTAACAAGGACCAGAGTTCTGCTGAGCCTCAGGAGCAGCCTTAAAACTATAAAAGAAGCTAGACACCTGCAGGTAAAGCACAGAGAAACCAAACCATTTGGTTTTATGAACAAACTCGGCCTTACTTTTCTAGCACTGTTTCCTAGAAACCTCAGAATGTTAGGATGGGAGGGGTGGCAATGGCAGTACTGATTAAAATAAACAACAAATTATACCTGGCAGGAGAAAAACTATAAGCTAATAGAAGCTGGTAGGAAACCATAGTTTGGGGACTTCTGAGTAAGATTCCAGAGCACAGTCAGGCTCAGTACAGAGACTCTGAAAATGAAGCCTCAAATATTGTTATAAGAGATGGATGCTCCCATTGGTCACGGGAGCCTTTAAGCCACTGTGGACCATGTATATATGTCTCATTTCCCCTTGTGCCTGAACTATACATCTGGCAACCATAGGTCGCCTCCTGGTTGGTGTGAAGATAGCTCCAAAAAAATTAAGTGGAGAGGCACGCACAATGCAGCCCTCTAGGCATTTCCTGCCCTACATTCTTCTGTTTTGTTCTTTTGTAGTGTGTGTGTTGCATGTTTTTTGTGCATATGGATATCAGAAACCAATCTTAGAAACCATCCACCTTAATATTTTTTAAATATTTATCTTATTTTTGTGAGTGTGTTCTGCACATGGAACTTGGTGCTCATACTTGACAGCAAGGAATTGACCCCCTTCATCTCCCTATTGCACTACATCCTTCTAATGATCCCAATGGAAGTCTAGTGAACCTGGATTTCTAGAAGCTGTCCTAGTGGGCACTGCAGTGACTCAGTACAGAACAGAGAGCACTTAACAGAAAGGTAGCAAATAAACATGTCTTTCATGATTGATGGCACAGTCACTGCACTTGAGGTCATGTTCATTTCTGTCACCATGGAGCTGTCACTGGAAGTCACTCTTCAGTGTCACAAATATGAACTGTAAGATGACATACGACCCCGAGTAACAGTGGGACTGCCATGTGCATAAGCATTGTGATTACTTTAGAAGAAAGGTCCTAAAAAATTTAAAATGCCATTTGGTCCAGGCAGAGCAGTTGGCTTTATTAATATTTCCTCATTTATAAAAGTAATTTTCTATCTTGTTTTCCTCATAAATACATACAAGAACAGTTACTAAAATAATAAGTTAGCATGTGTTTAAATGAAAACTCTGCTGTCTCTTCTACGCCTAGTTAACTCCACCCAGTGATCATACACACAGCAAACCCAAAGAAGCTGCCACATGCTGGGAGAGAACTTGGTGATCAGAAGTAGATTTCATCATTCTTAAGCAACAACGGGAGGAAAAGAGGGACAGTTGGGCATAAATGTGCTTGAGATGAACTTTAAATTATGTTTACCCATCTTCTACTCTGTCAGAAGTCAGTAATTGCTCAGTATTACTGGTTTTGTAATTGCAGGCTTGCCTTGAACTAACTGTAACTAAACTCTTGATCCTATCTCGACTTCCCAAGTGCTTGGCTATAGACAAGTGCCACCATGCCTATTACACATTGCTCCTGGGGATTGAACCCAAAGACTCTCAGCAACAACTGGACTAACAGAGCTAAATAATTGAAGCTTGTCACTGCTTTTCCTTGAGTTTTCTAGATAAACTATTTTCCTAGACAAGCTTTTAATTAAGACTAATACCGTAAATACAATAGAAAGCCTTATAGTAAATTACATGTGTCCACAGTGTCAGCCTCATCCTGAGTGTGTATGTATTCACTTTTTAAACTCAAGCTATCATGAGAGTTGACCTAGTCTACTTCCCTTGCAGTTCTAGGTATAATTCCACATGCTCATCTAACATGCAAGTGTGATGGCCTAGGTTAAATCTCCAGATTCCATGGTGGAAGGAGAGAACCAACTCCTGAGTGTTTGTTTCCCTCTGACCCCCACACGCACACCACGATACAAGTGTACTTATACAAAGAGGGTGGGGAGGAATAGAGGGTGGAGGGAAAATGATTTATAATAAAATAAAACAATATAGTATCCTTTCTCACTTTTCCTCAAAGGCATCATCTCTCTGCCACAAACTTTTCTGAATCACAATGAAACCTTGAATTTTATATCTAACTCAAGGCACATACCAGCAGTGGAGACTATTTTATGTCTGAATTTGAATTTCTGGCTTACGTACTCCTCAGCCAGATGTTTGATATTTCTATCATGGGCAACCAAAGCCAACCTCTGGTACAGTGCTACAAAGCAGGACTTCCCTGACTTCAGACATTGAACTCAAACTTTCCTTTTATTGCCTTGATTTTAACAGTGAGAACTGGGTACATTACTAATGGCTGCATTTGGTCTACTGTGGGAGAAAAAAATCAATATCTTGGTAGTTATCTCCCAGCCTTTTTCCAGAAATGCCACACAGAATTTATCCGCAGGCTAGAAAAGTTCTTGATGTGCTCTTAATGGGACAGAGGATCCACACACAGCTTACCCATAATTTCAGCATTGGACACCAAATCCCTTGAATGCAAATATTTGTAACCCAATCTTTCAAAGGGGTGCTTGTGAAGATTATGAAAATTCATAATTTTAAGAGTGATATTTTCTTTAGCATTAAGGATTCCAATTGAGCAGCACTTGAAAAGGGTTAGGCACTTAGAAAATGGATGAACAAAACTAAATAAGTCCACCACAATTCAATCTGAGTGGAAATCAAAAAGAATCCTAAAACAGTTACTGATTTCCTGTTTATTAAAAAAAGGAAAGAAGTTTAAATACATATTTTAACCTCAAACACATTCTTTAGGTTGGTACTGGGTTTAAGACTGGAGATCAGATCTTCAGTCTTTATTGGCTAATTTTCATGTGTAACGCACAATGCGTTCACCCCCACGTTCAGCCAAGATCTTTATGGAGCACTGAAGCAGCCTACATGATTGTCCTCTGCTAGAAGACATGATTTTTCAGCTGGAAGGAAGGCATGGTTCTCGAGTCCCACCTTCACTGCAGAAAATCGACAGGGGGGCTTCCAGGTTGTAGGCTAAAAATTCTGCTATCTATTCTTTATGTTCTCTCCCATCTCCTCCTCATTGTTATTTGCAATGCACACAAAATGAGCCCCACATCTGAGAGAGAAAATTAGAGGCACCATTCATGTCTGAGAACTTGATGGACCAGACCCCCTACATCTAGACAATGAAGGAAAAAAATTAAAGCCCTATCTTTCTGGGCCAAATGTTATTTGGCATCTTGAATTAAACGTGGTGAAGCCTAATCCCAATGGTACAAGAGCAAGCTCTAAGGTATTAAATAAGTACAAAAGTAAATGCAAATTAGAAACATAATTCTTAGAGACAATCTGTTTGAAACTGAGCAATGTAGAGAATGCCAATGCTTTATGATTTCTTTACCACTTAGTTTTTTTGGTTTTGTTTTTTTTTGTTTGGGGTGTGTGTGTGTGTGCATGTGTACATGCATGTGTGCGCATGTGTGTGCATGTGTGTTGCCACACACTGTTACCAACTGAGTCACCTCCACAGCCCACAACTTATGTTTAAACCAACTCCCTCACTCTGGTAACCAACTTCCACTTTCCTCTGGGGAAATTCTTTTCCTATATTAAGAGAGCAAATTTTACCCCATTTCTGAATCCAGACAATTAAGTAGTAGCCCTTGTAACTGATTCAGGGGTGAGCTCATGAATTCAAAGTCTGACTGTTGTAATTAGTGTCTGTCTCTCCAACATGTTGCATGATAAAGCACAAGTCAGTGCTTCCGCAGAAAACATGTTATGTTTCTGTCATATGGCTGGCCCCAGCTAGCTTTGCAATAAGGTTGGACATTGACCATTGACTATTCTATATCTCTCATCTCCTTTGCCCCAGCGAATAATCAAGTATTTCTCAGGATGTTACAGCACAGAAGAACTCAAGCTAACCCACAGAATCCATTTACAATGTGTTCATTAATATCTCAATGGGATAAAATAAGATATTCAAACCACTATAGTGAATTATAAAGTTGAAGGGACTAGAGAGGGGATGAAGAGATAGAAATAAGGTGCAAGTTACTCTGCACACATTTTAGGTTTTAATTGGCATGGTACGAGAAGGTTCTAAGTCTGGGGATGCAGGTGTCAGCCTTCCTATGGGAGAAAATGGGAAACTATATAAAACAGGCAAGAATGTTGTCTTAGTAAGGGTTACTATTGCTGTGATGAAACACCATGACTAAAAGCAAGTTGGCTTATTTGGTTTATACACTGCCACATCACTGCTTGCCATCAAAGGAAGTCTGGGCAAGAACTCAAATGGGACAAGAACTTGGATGCAGGAGCTGATGCAGAGTGTTGCGGACCGGCTTGCTTGGCCTGCTTTGTTATAGAACCCAAGACCACTAGCCTAGAGGTGGCGCCACCCATTGATCCCTAATTAAGAAAATGGTCTATAGGTTTGCTAACAGCCTGGTCTTATGAAAGAAGTTTCTTAATCAAGGTTCCCTCCTCTCAGACTATAGTTTGTATCAAGTTGACACAAAACTAGCTAGCATAGATGGACATCTATGAATGAAAATGTTGAGTATATTGTTCTTTACTTTAGAAGTGGAACCCTGTTAGAAGAAAATATCACAGTTATACATCAGTGAAGCTGTGGAGATTATGAAAGCAAGAACAAGAAAGAAATATCAGCTTGTTAGTAGCAGGAATTCATGTGGGCTGAACTTTACTAACGAGTGGAGATGATTTTTTTACTATCGCACAGACACAAGAAATGTTCAGGGAAAAAAAAGCAATGTCCTCTCCAGTGGCACTGTTGGCTTATTTACACATCTACTTCTCTCGCTTTTTTGTCTTGGAAGCCAGAAAAAGAAAAAAAAAGACCTATTTTTCTCAAACCTGTTAACAGTATATTCTCCATAAACAAGTGTCTGCTATGGTCTCGTAGATAATGTCTTGCTTCCTGACCTAAGGGAGAGACGCGGCTTTACCCTCAAGTATCTGCTATGGTCTCGTAGATAATTAATGTCTTGCTTCCTGACCGGAGGGAGAGACGTGGCTTTACCCTCAGACCATTCCCACATCATTCATCTCTATTTCCTCTCCTGGAGGGAAATGCAGCGCCTAACTAGAGAGGAAAGCAAAGCACATAGGTTGACAATGACAACTGTGAGGACACTGGCTCTGTTGGTCTTGTTCAGACACACAAATAAGCACTTACTTGATTCAGATACTGTTAATTTGGGGGTTTGTTCCTTGTATATCAAATGACTCATAGCTATTCTAAACCCAAATTCAGGGTAATGTCTATTTTAGATCAAGCCTAATTACAGAGATAATCTTTGTTTATAGTATAGATTTGCACAATTCAGTGTCAGTAATTTGAGGGTCTTATTAACTTTGTGTGTGTGTGTCACACACATGTGCCATGTGTACTGTGGAGGTCGAAGGACAATGCTGGTCCCTGCTGTCCACCCTGTTTGAGGCAGTCTCTCGCTCACGCTCACTGCATACAGAAGAAGAGCCAATTCACGAACTTCCAGGAATCCCCGTGTCTGCCTCGCATCTTGCCATAGAACAATTACAGACATGTGTTAACCTAGCTGGGCTCTTATGTGGCTTCCAAGAATTCAAATCCATTTAAGAAGCAAGCTCTTTACCCACCAAGCTATCTTCTCAGCCTGAATTCCTAGTTTTGAAAGGACTATATGTAAACATGACCACTCAGGTCCCTCTGTGTGGGCCTCTTGGATTAAAGAGAACTGAAGAGCAATGTTTGGAGGGAGGGCTCCTATATATATTGGCAGGGGTGAGGGGACAATGTGATTTCTCAGCTATTTCCTACAGTGTGGCTCCCTCCCTTGGAATGGGAGGACTGAACCACCATCCTGGCTATTCTAAATCATTTTTTATTACTTAAAGCAGAAGATCACTATTCAATAAATGAGATCTTATCAAAAACACAAAGTGGAAACCGACTTGTAACTGTCTAAATGCTAAATAGATTAAAATATTCATTCCTGTTGGGAGAAAGGCACAAAGCCATCCTGAGTTTCTAGAGGAGGATGCCATCTGAATGTCTTGGAAAACTCTTTGAAGAATACACTGAGAAACCAGTTGAAAGATCTGCAGACATAACACCAAGGATTCCAGCCAGGATGAAATAAGGGGCACCAGAATAGCTCATAAAAGAAAGCTAGCCACAGTATACAAAATGCCTATTATTAAAGGCCAGATCGTGGATTTATACAGCATGTAGTTTTTAATAGAAAGGAAGGCAAATGTGATGAGGCCCACGGTGTCCCTGGGTTTTGGGCCTAGAGGTATTTTCAGACTGTGTGCAGAAAGGCCAAGCTGCAGTGAGGAGAAAAAGATCGTATTTGGATGATGGAGGAGGGTCATCTGTCTATGTG
>LOJH01058170.1:355-10541 GCA_001685095.1 Ellobius talpinus
TCTTGAAGTAGATTGGTGCTGCCAGGAGCAGATGTGTCTCATTGTAATGAAAAGTCCTGTGTTCTTAAAACCTTTTAAATGCTGTATTCTGATAGGTTTGAAGAATGCCTGCCCATCTGAACTATATCTATGTATATCTAGAAAACCTAACTAATATGACTACCAGCTTGACTATTATAGATGACTATCTATTAACCTGTATTTCTTAATTATGCATTACATTTTTAAATGAGCTGCACAAACACAATACCTTAATCAAGAGCAGAAATAGACATAGAACAAAATTGACCTTAAATTAGTATCAATAAACCAAGATCCATACCAATGCAAAGTATTCATCTCTATATCACTGGCAAGTGCCCTTAATCAATGAGCCTTCTAGCTACCAACAAGGTATTGTTTGGGACAGACCTAAGCATGGAGCTCACTGGTTTGGCAACACTAGCTGTGCAGTAAGCTCCAGGTAGTCTCTTGTTGTTGCCCCCAGAGCACTGAGTTTTCAGGCTTGAGCTGCAGTGCCTGACCTTTTTATGTAGGTGCTAAAGTTTGAACTTATGTCTTTATGCTTGTCAGACAAGTACTTGATTGAAAGATAGCTTCTGCAGCCCCTTGGATAGTAGAATAATACCTTCCTTAATTCCTTTGTCCTATCTGCAAGCCACCTGTATTATATTTCAATTCTGTGTTTTCTCACTTTTATTACTCCCAAACATTTGTGCAATAGAAAAGAAAATTCTGTGGTCATATTCTGTAAAATTAGGATTTCTGTGGCATGGGTAAAACTGCAGGTAAAACAAGTTCTCAGTGGATGTCAGCAGCTTCTGCTGTTTGCTACTGACACTAAGACTGAGGATGTTAGAGATGAGGGAGAGCTCTGAGTGCCATGTAGAGGATGAATGAGGGATGCCAATAGTGTCTTTCTTGTAGGATGAATGAAGTGAGCGCAAGAGAGGCCCAGTGTGTCAAATATCTAAGAGGGCTACTTAATTGGGGAAGGACTTATTTTGACTCATGATTTCATAGGTTTTTGTCCGTAGCTGGTTGGGTTCATGTCTGAGCCTGTGGCAAGGATGAGGAATCGTGGCAGATTTATGATTTCAGAAAGAAATCAGAGGATTTCTTTCTACTTACTACCTAACAATGCCCAGGTAGCAGAGAGGATTCTTGAGCTGGTGGGGTCCTCCATTTCCCCCTTCTTCCTGTCTAAGCCTCCAGCCTATGAGATGGTACCACCCATACTCAGGGTGAGTCTTCCCCTAGAAGCACTCTGTAGACATATACAGTGCTGTGTTTCACTGATGGCCTAGACCTCACTCAATCCAAATTAAGTTGCCAGTAAAGAGGAACCACTTCAGACTCCTTTGTGGAGGAGCTCTGCTCTGTGTTGGGTTTGTGTGGACAGTTACACGAGGCAGAAAGAAGCAGAACTACATATACAGAAGAATCCTACACACATACCATATGTGCTCTCTCTCTCTCACACACACACACATACACACACACTGATAAATGTCAATGCATATGAAACCTAAATATTGTACTACGTCAGCTTCCTGAGTTTGATATACCATCATAGCTTGTGTCAGACATAAGCCTTCAGTAGGGTGAAGGACACTCAGAACTTTTTGTCTTTTTGGAGCAGCTTCCTAAAGGCCCATGTGCCTTCAAAATAAAGTGTTGGAAAGGAGAGAATGCTGCCCCACTCCCACAATGTAATCTGCACCTGCACATCACCTAAAACCAACCTGTGTACTGTTGTTTGCCTTGTGCAAAACTAAGCTTGTCAGTGTCTGGAGATAGAAACTTGGGAAGATTCACCTAGCAGACTCTAACAATGGAACGGTAAAGGGTAAGATAGGTATGGCCAGAGCCTGGCTTCCCAGATTTGCATCTCACGTTCATTTTCTTGGTAGAGAGGCATTCACGGAAAGTCTTGGCCTTGGCCTTTCAGAGGCTAGGTGTTGGGCTAGAAAGTAAAGCTGGCATGAGAATGGGGGCATGGCTCTTTTCAGAGGACTGCTCAGGGTGGGACAATATGCTGTCTGTGCTCAATAATTCCAGTCTCGTTTCCTCATCCTTTCCCCATCTTTCTTCCCCTTTTCCGTCATCAGCATCCTCCTACTGGACTGAATTGCCCCTCAAATGACACGCTCAAGTGCTCACTTGGCACCTGCAACTGTGACCTTGTTTGGAACCAGGTCCTTCGAAGATGTGGGCACATGAACGTGAGATCACATTGGAGGGTGGACTGATGTCTCTGTAACAGGAAACTGAGGGTGTCTTGGAGATGAGGTGCAGAAGAGGAACACAGCAAAAACTGATTGCTGTTATTGACCTAATAGAAGAGCGCTAACTAGAAAGAAGGAAACAGCTTTGACCCCAAAAGCCGTTCTCTGTGGAGTATTACTCTGCCAGTGCCTTGGCCTTCCTTGGCTCAGCAGTCTTCAGAAGGAAATTTCTGTTGTTTATAAATCCAGCTTATAATATTTTGTGACAGACTCCAAATGGACTGAGACATTCAAAGTGATTGACCATGGCTGCATTTCATAGAATTAAATTACTATCTTCTCTGGGATTATAACGAAATTCTCTTCTTTGCCCCATCTTAAAAAAAACCCATCATTAAGTCATGAAACTGTAATGGTTATGATCTCAGAGCCTCTATACTCCAAACACTTCCTGAAAGAACTGAGGTCCAAAGAGAAGTGATCTCCCCAGTTACAACGCAAACCCCAAAATCTTACACCACAACCACCCAGCAACATGTATAAAATAATAATGTTGCTGCTCCCCGTGGCAGAGATCAGCATTACAAGCCAACACAGCCCCCACATTCCTGCTGTTTTGAATAGATGGAAGATGATTCATTTTAAAATGCAGACATTCCTAAAGGTAAATTTCTTAGGAGAAATAATAAACCACAGAATATAACTTCTCAGAGGGAAAGTAAGATTAATTCTTTAATATATTAGATTTAAGTTTATGATTAGTGTAACTTGGCTTTGGAACATTAATCACTGATGAGAGCATATTTCTTTCAGCTGATTATACATACATAAATGTATATTTTACTGGGTTAATGCAATAATATTGCACATTTACAGCTAATAATTTTCTACTGGATTTTAATACACTGTAAAATATACTTAAATAAACCAAAAATAATATATACCCCAACAAAAACTTTTTAAAACTTGCTTTCAATACATATGTATGAAACACATGTAGAATTTTCCCCCAAAGATAATTATAGCTTTGAGTTGTATTTTTTATACCCACATAGCTTATGCACCTCCCAAAGTGATAGTAACCCAGAATAACTGTTTTCTATTTTGTTGTTGTTGTTGTTGTTGTTGTGTTGTTGTTTTTTGAGTCAGGGTTTCTTTATAGCTTTGGAGTCTGTCCTGGAAATAGCTCTTGTTGCCTTGAACTCACAGAGATCCATCTGCCTCTGCCTTCCAGTTGCTGGGATTAAAGGTGTGTGCCACCACCACCCAGCTCAGAACAACCATTTTTAATATGTCTCAATGGAGAATCTTTACTTTTTTTTTTATCTTGCCCTGAACTTCTTAGCCAATCCTCATAAAAATTTCAGCAGTATTGGGATTAGAAAACAGGGTACTCAAACTCCCAGGCTCAGAGGTGCATTTAATTGAGTGATCTGCTTTGGGGAACACTGTGGGGATGGAACTGAGTTAAGAACTTATTTCTGGAGTGTTCATTAGCTATGGCTCCTCAACTGCAGACAGGATTATCATGGCTTGTGCCACGTGCTTGGCAAATGTCACCAGAGACAACGGGGATCCAGCTATGCTTTTTCTCCATCCAGGAACAGCAGGGAAATGCTTTTAGCCCAAAGGAAAGGAAAGATAAGTTTTTATTGATGCTGTTATGTTTGTTTTCAAGAAGAGGGAGGCGGAAGACACCAACATCTCTGTGCCAGATGATCACTTTGTTAATGTGTGCGTGTGTGTTGATGTATGTGAGGATGTGTGTGTGTATATTTTTAAGTCTGTGTTTACGTATGTGAGGATGTGTATATATGTGTACATGTGTGTTTATGTATGTGATGACATGTGTGTATGTGTGTGCAGGTTGATGTATGTGAGGATGTGTGTGTATGTGTGTGCAGGTTGATGTATGTGAGGCCATGTGTAGATATGTGTGTGTTTATGTATGTGAGGACGTGTGTATATGTGTGCATGTGTGTTTATGTATGTGATGACATGTGTGCATGTTGATGTATGTGAGGATGTGTGTATATGTGTGCATGTTTATGTATGTGAGACATGTGTGTGCATATTGATGTATGTGAGGATATGTGCATGCATGTTGTTATATGTGAAGATATGTATGTGCATGTTAATGTATGTCAGGGTATGTACCTATATGTGTTGTTTTTAATCCTTATTATTTTTCATAGAAGTAATGAGAAAACAAGTGAGACTTACACAAGCAAGCTTTCTCCATGCCCATCTTCATGTCTCCCGCAACCCAGACACAGCAAGAGGTGGGCAGGACAAAGGCACAGAGCAAGAATATAAACAGAACAGTTGGGGAAAAGGGAGGGCCCAGGGGCTTTATAAAACACACAAGCCAGCATCCATAGAGGGGACTCCCCACCTCGGCCCCCCTACCTTATTGAGGAAACATTCATTTTTCCAGCTTGGTACTTGTTCTTCCCTGATGTCACTTCTGCTCAAAAATTCCCTAGCCAACTGCCAGCACTCACTTTAGAGTACGTGGTAAGACTATGTTACCAAAAGGAAGAGAAAAGAAAGAATTTATTGAACAATGGTCATCTGCCAGACTTCGAAAATACAATGAACCAATTGCAGATAACAGGATCCCAGTATCTGAGCCACTTTATGGAAGGGTTGCAGGTATTGGGAGGGTTCTCGAGAGCATTTAAAGGAGAAGGTTGTGTCAGTATAAAACAGATCAGGGAACCTTCCCAGTTTCCATTGAGGGTGGCAAGAGGCACAGTCTGCCAACAGCACCCCAGCTTCTTCTTCAGGGGGTGAGCTCATGGGTAAGTCTCCCATTGCTGCCGTGTCGCAGGTCCGAAGTCTGACACGGCGCTCACTGGACTAAGACCCCAGTCTGTTTGTCACATTTCCCTCTGATTCTCGTCCTCCACATCTTGCTTCCTCTGCTTCTGACACCCGGGCCCTACTTTAAAGTTACATGGTTAATAGATATTACAGCATCCACAGTCTTCATCCTCACTTGCTGCGCACTCATGTAAAACCTCCAGGGATGAGGACATGGCTATCTTTGGGGTGGGCAATTGTTGTTTTGTTATTTGTGATGGTTTATGTTGAAGGAAACTTGTCAGGATGTAGAATCACTCTGGAGACAAATCTCTGGACATGTCTATGATAGCTTTTCTACATTAGGTTCACTGAAGTGGAAGCCCCAGTTAAAAAGGAGAAAGGGAGCTGAGACCAGATGCAATGCAATCAGCTCCCTCAAGTTCCCTGCCACCAGACTGACTGGACCTGGCAAACAAACATAAACACTTCCTTAGGTTGTTTCTGTCAGGGATCTTCTCACAGCAAGGGGAAGGTAACTACCACACCTTCTACAGAGGCAATCAGGTTCATTAGTCAGTTAGCAATTCCAGGTACAGTGGGTGAGGAGGGGTCCAGGGTAGGGGGAGCCGTCTAGCAGACGCAGACAAGCAGGCTGCCAAGATCAGAGTCAAGGCCAACGCTTTCTTTGACAGTTCTTTTTGTCTGTATGTCCTGCCACTTGGTGGTAAGAAGCCCGAAGAAACTAGAATAAAATGGATTTGTATTGGTGTGTGAATTACCCTGAAGTTTCCCAAACCTCCTCCTCAGCTATTCCCCTGTGGCTTTTCCTTCTTAAAGTGTGGTGTAGATTTCATCCCAGTGGCTGGCAGGGAGCTCCACTACATTCGCATCTCCTTCTGCTGGGTTGAGAAAGGAAGTGCTATCCAGTTCTTCTGCAGCTTAGGTGTCAAACTTCTCACCTTCTCTACAAAGGTACAAATGTGCTGGCAGCTCCTGGCCAGAGAAAACAGGCAAGGTGGCAAATGTCTTTAATTTCGCAAGAGGCAGGTGAATTCCTGTGAGTTCAAGACCAGCCTGATCTACATAGTAAAACTTTTTCTCAATTAATTAAAAGTAAATAGATTCTGCATTGTGAATCTTTTCTCTCGTATCTTGGCTCATTCCCAGCAATTAACTAAAAGTTACACTTTGGTGTGCATATTCTTCTACATTGTTTTCATATACAAATATATATGAAATTTCATTTTTTCTTCATAGTAGTGCATTTGAAAACATAGCTTTACCAGGTATTTGGAAAAGATCATTGCCAAATCTTTCAAATGTTTTGATAGTAACCATAGACTGAAGTTTCTGTGGAGAAAGTTCTGATCCTATATTTGCTTTTATTTCTTCATTATTGTTATGATTCACTGGTGCTGGGACTCAAACCCAGAGCCCAATGTATGGGAGGCGAGTATGCTACCACGGAGCAGTACCTCTGACCTATGTTTTCATCTTGTAAATGGAGGAAACTAATTATGAAAACACATAGAAGCATGCAGTCATTACTGAATGCCTGTGGCTGGGTCCATCATGCAGGCTGCTGATCCCAAGCATGTACATGGATGTACTGCTCAGTGTTACCCTCAAGTACTGAGCTGGGAGAATTTACCAAGACTGGAAACAGATTCAGACAGTTGTGACTAAGGTTATCATTGCTCATGCTACTGTCCCTTGCTAGGCACACAAAGGTGCTTGTAGCTTCCTTTTCATCACTGGGTAGTAGAGTCAAGCATCCAGTTGCTGGTGTGAAAGCTTCTAGCTTTGTGCTTCCCTGAGGCGACGCCTCCAGCATTCTTAGCATGGGAGTATGTTTTTTGAGGCAGTCAGGTTAGGCCAGCAAGCCAGCAAGCCCTAGGGATCCACTCAGCCTAAGAGCCTGGATGATGCAGCAGCATGGACGATGCAGCAGCCAAGCAGTGCCGCAGCTCTGGAAAGCTGCAGAGGAGACTACGGTGCTGAGTCCACACGGAAAGCCTGCAGAGGCTGGGATCTGACATCCTGGAACAATGGCAGCAGGGGTAAGCACTGCTTCTTAAGAAGAGGGAGCTCTCGACCTGTACACGCTGCTTCTTCCTCCTCCGACTTCCTCCAGTCACAGATTCCAGTCCACTGGAAGGTTCCACACACACTCAGGATGGTGCTTACCAATTTCAGCACACATCACTGCCCCCCCACCATGTTAATCTTCTCTAGAAAGGCCAGTCGGGTCCTAGACATCACTTACCCCACCCCAGGCAAACTGACAACCTACACCAACCATTAGCATTACAGCTATCCCCCTTCTTCTCCAGGTCTGATCTGTAAGCTGCATCCCACCCCATCATTTTCACAGTCTTGGAGATTATGCAAGCTACACACACCATGGAGATGTGTGTCCTGGAGCTACAGATTCTAATACACGGGAAGGAGGAAAGTGAGTGCATAGCTGAGATGGACCACGTGTGCTCTATTTCTATATGGGGGAAGGATCAATCTGTCTTGTGATTGATGACTTTGATCCATCCCTGGAAACCCTGATGCCAGGGGAAAAGCTATTAAATGAGAAAACTTTTTATAAAATTATAAGTATTCTAGTTCAACCCAGAATATTTTCACAGTTGTCAAAAGAAAGCATGACAACTGAATGTTGAAAATACAGTCACATAGAAAATACAAAAATGGAAAGCAAGCATTGTTAACCCCAGTATTTGGGAGCCCAGGTAGGAGGACTGAGAATGAAAAGCCAGCCTAAGAAATGAGAAAGACCTTGTCTCAACAAGAGCGACATCAAAAGCTAAGAAGAAATGAAAACTGAAGCAGTTTGTGAACATGATATATTGTAAAGGTTTACTATACTAGTCAAAGAGGTGGGCAGACTTGAGGGTGATGCTGGAGGAAACATGACATCTGTTCTGGGGAAATGGACCCACTGCACAAGCACAAGGACCTGACTTTGATTCCACATAGAAATGCCAGGCATGGTTGTGTGCACTTGCAATCCCAGTGCCCAGGAGGCAGAGACAGAGAGATCCCTGGTAATTTCTGACCAACCAGCTTTCCTGATTAGCTTGTCCAGCCCCAATGAGAGACTGTGTCTCAAAACAAAATACCAGGTGGACCACTCTTGAGTAACACTTGGGGTTTTCCTCTGTCCTCCATTGCTGTGGGATAATGGTCATGTACCCTGTAAAGATTTGTCAGTTGTATTGTTTTAATAAGACACTGATTGGCCAGTAGCCAGGCAGGAAGTATAACCATGGCAGCCAGGCAGGAAGTATAGGCAGGACAACCAGAATAGGAGAATTCTGGGAAGAGAAAAGGCTCAGTTTGCAGATATCACCCAGACACAGAGGAAGCAAGATGAGAACGCCTTGTTGATAAAAGGTACCAAGCCACGTGGCTAACACAGACAAGAATAATGGGTTAATGTATGATGTAGGAGTTAGTTAATAAGAAAGCCTGAGCTAATAAGCCAACCAATTTATAATTAATATAGACCTCTGTGTATTTTGGGGGGACTGAATGGTTGTGAGACAAAACAGGACAGAAGCCTCTGTCAACATTCCACATGTGTATTCACAAACATGCTCATGCATGCGTGCACATACACACAGACACACACATAAACTCATGCACACGTACACATGAACACAGATGGAGGAGAGAGATATTCTATATCTCTTTCTCTGGGTATATGTATACAAAGAAAATATTTTGGCCTGGCTTAAACATGGCTCACAATTCAAATTCATTTCATTTGAGTTTGTGACTATAGATTGAACCATAGTGTCAAACTAACACTTTAAAAAATCTATTCCTAAAAAATCACTTCCTGCCACATATTCACTACTTATTCACTTATAAGACAAAAAATGGTATTAAAAATGGATGTCCACAAATTAGCATAATTTTTCAAGAACAATAACAACAAAATCAATCATAAATCACAGCTGTGATGACACACAGAATTAGGATCCAGTCTTAAGAGTTTATGTCTTAGGGACCCTTTGAAATGTACAAGCTCATAGCTGGTTTCTGTTGATTTAAAAATCTACGCCTCTTTTGGAGCTTAGCGCCTACTGTGTTGCTGAGGACACAGGTTCCACTTCCTTGACCCACATGGCAGCTCCTTATGGCCTATAGCACCATTTTCAGGCATTCCATTTCCTTCTTCCGGCCTCCATGGGCACTGCACTGCATGTCTGAGCTACACATAAGTTCACTAGGCTAAACACCCACACACATAAAACAAACAAATAAATAAACAAGTAAATTTTTTTTGAAAATCTCTCTTTTTTGCTGGTGGGATGGCTGAATGGGTAAAGATGGTTGTCACCCAGCCTAGTGACTTGTGTTCAGTCCAGGACCCAAATGGTGGGCAACTCCCAAACATCCACCCACATACTGTGGTGTGTGTGTGTGTGTGTGTGTGTGTGTGTAAACATGCATTCATGCATGTGCACATAAATCAATGTAATAAACATTTTAAGATGATTTAAAAATCATCTTACTTTTCATACTAAAACTGAAAAAACAAAAACAGCCCAAGAAAGAAATTTTGATTGAGTCAAAATGACCCAGTTAAAGGTCCCCAGTAATTAGGCTTCCTGGAAGAGTCAATCTTAAGAAATTAATGGAGAGCCACAGTAGGAAGCAATTGGCTTCTATAAATCTAATTTTAAAAATAAAAGTTCAAAGTTAAATGCTGTTTTCATATTTCAGGGTGATGTTTCCTAAGCTACGAAAACATTATGAAGAAAATTAGCAGAGATGAGTGGCAAAGAAGTTCTGTCCCTTCCTCCAAGGTACCTTAATAGAAACCTTCTATCACAATACCCTGTCACTACTTTATACATGCCACTTGGGAACTTTTTTTTTGGTTCTTTAGTGGAGTAGCTGCAAACCTCAGATTTTCTTTGTTGTTTTGCCAAGTTAGGCTTCCATTTAAAAGTCCTTGGGATGAGTTAATCTTTGCCTAAAATGGACAAAGGAATATTCTTAGTATGTTCCACTGACAGTTTAGGAGGAGAAAATGCATCTTTGAGTAAATAGTTTATAAAATATACATTAAGTATAATTTTTGCATGTGAATGTTCATGTGTGTGCCAGTGTGTGTGTGTGTGTGTGTG
>LOJH01058176.1:0-11446 GCA_001685095.1 Ellobius talpinus
TTTCTTCAATGCCTTGAAGTTCTTATTGCTTCTAGAAAGTATAAAAATTGGGGCTGGAGAAATGGTTCAGCAGGTAAGAGTACTGGCTGTTCTTGAAGAGGAACTTGGTTTGGTTCCCAGTATCAACATGGCAGCTCCCAACTATCCATAACTCCAGTCCCCAGGGATCCAATGCCCTCTTCTGACCTCTGTGGGCAACAGGCATGCATGTAGGGCATTTACATGCATGCAGGCCAACCACTCATACACATAAAATACAAATAAATAAATCTTTAAGAAATTAATTTTTAATAATCAGAATAAGACAGCCACTAATTTTTAATATTCATAGTAACTGGGCAGATTAAGAAGATACTGAGATCCACTGTGCTACAGGATAAGTGGACACAGGATTATGAAGCCTTGGCACTCCTGGCACTATGGGAAAGACAATTCTTTGATGGGGGAAGCTGTCCAATGTAGAGTACTGAAGAGCACCCCAACCTGTCAGAAGCATCCCTAAGTTATGATACTAAAACTGTCTCTTCACATTGACAAATAGCCCTATGAGCAGAACTGAAAAGCACTGGTTTTAACATGACTAGAAGAAAATAAATACAACTGCCAGCTATGATTTCACTGTAGAGTCAATGGTGGTTCAGTAGAGCTACATCCCAGTTCTGATTCAAATACATGTCATGGCTAGAACTAGGAGAATGACCACCTGGGACAAATAAACACTCGAAACACAGCTCTCTATAGTGAGCAATGGCATTAAGTACAAAACGCACTGTATCTTGAAGAATTCATGTGAAAAAAGTAAATCTCTCAACATTTTTATATTAAGCTATCTGAGTTTACTTAACGGATGAAATACATTTTAAATCCATTTTACCTGCTCATCTTATGGTTTTTTATTTTATTTTTTAAAATTATTTATTTACTATACATACAGTGTTCTGCCTGCATGTACGCCTGCAGGCCAGAAGAGATCTCATTACAGACGGTGGTGAGTCACCATGTAGGTGCTGGGAATTGAACTCAGGACCTCTGGAAGAGCAGTCAGTGCTCTTAACCTCTGAGCCATCTCTCTAGCCCCCATCTTATGATTTTAAAGTGTACCTACTAAGAAACTTTATATATATTATTTGTAACACAACCCACTGAATGGCACTTGTCTAGACTTGACGTGGGTTAGTATTATTCTTAACAGAATAAACCTTAAGTTTCTTGAGCCACAGAGAGAGGTCAGGTCAGGCGGTCCAATCATAACTCCTTGTGGTGCTGCGAAGACTCCTCTGCTTCCATCGGCCAGTTACTCTTGTTCCAGCGCTTTATTCTGAGTACTTCAGCCGGTCCTCTTCCGGCTGTCGACAGACTTCCCTGGGGATGCTCAGCACTCTCCTGCACCCCCTTTTCTTTCATACACTCCAGAACTTTCTTTGAGGGAGACTGAGACGTAGGAATATCCATCATACTTAGAAAATCAAAAGCTGGAAGAGGAGGTTTCCATTCCTGAGCAGATAAAATTGCTGGAAGAAAGAGACAACCAGAGTGTCAATGATTAACAGAGATGAAATCACTGTATAAATATAGCTACAAAGTGCTTTATTTTGAAATGCATATTTGTAGGAGATCCTCATTAGCATCACTCATCAAATCCATGTGGGAAATGCAGTGTCAACTCAAGGGATCGGACTAGATAGCTAGCACTGGATGCAATGTCAGTATGCTAGAACATTCCAAAATCCCTGAAACAAAGTCAAATTGTAAAAGTCTGACTGAATTGCACAGACAAGAATGAGGCTCAATATGAAGAATTTCAGATGCCATGCAGTTAGTACATGTCTTACTTTGTTTTGTTGTTGTTGTTGTTGTTGTTGTTGTTAGAACAGAACAGTTGAGTCTGAATCATTTTAAAAAAAAGTTTATTTGGGCTCATGGTTCTAGAGTCTGGGAAGTTCCATCAGGGAACAGCATCTGGAGAGGACATCATAAAGCTTTAATTTGACTGTGGAAGCAGAAGGGGAGTATAGGAGAGAAATGCGGGTCCAGTTTCTAGAGGAGCTAATCTAATGAAAGGCATTAACTGATTCATGAAGGTTCTCCCTTATAATCCAACGCCACTTACTAGGACCCACCTTCCAATATGGCCAAATGTTGATCAAATTTCAATCTGTGTGTCAATGTAGACAAACCATAGCAAGAGAGGTAGATATACTAAGATTAAAACTAGTTATAGTTAAATTAAAGAGCCAGGCATGGTAGTGCACACCTTTAACCCCAGAACTCAGGAGGCAGAGGCAGGCAGCTATCTGGGAGCTGTAGACCACCCTGGTCTACAGAGTGAGTTCCAAGACAGCCAGGGTTTCACAGAGAGACCCTATCTCCAAAAATCACCCCCCAAAAAAGCTTTAAGAAAAAATAATTTATAAAATTGAGCAGAAGAAAATAGTCACTTATAAAGCAGTCATCCAGGAGTGGGGAGATGACTCAATGGTTAAGTTCTCTTGCTGCTCTTACAGATGGCCTGGGTTCCAGTCCCCAGTGCCCACACTGGGTGATTCACAGCTGCTAGTAACTCCAGTTCTGGGGAACCCAACCCTTCTTCTGGTTTCTGAGGGCTCTTGCACGCACACAGTGCACATACATACTCAGATGTGCACCTGTGTACACACTTACACATAGCTGTAACAGGACCCCAGACTTAGGGCCCCAAGACATCAGCACAACTGACTCCATGACGGAAATAAGGCTGTAAAACTCAGTATGTAGACAGCACCACCTGCCAAAACTAAAACAAAGGCCTAATCCATACAAGTCCATAGTTCTGGAAAGTCTCTAAATGTAATAACCCTGCTTTTTTACTTCTGTAGTTCCACTGCAGGCTAATTGTTCTTGTTAACTGAAGTATGTCAACCCAGAACACGGTTTGTGTCCTTAAAAACTCACCCTAAGAAAGGCTCAGTGCTGCACTGGGATCCTACCCAGTGTAGTCACTAGTCAGCTAATAAAGACTTTCTACTAGTTTAAATCCACATCTGAGCAGTCTTCTCTGGTGAATATTCCACAAGAAAGTAATAAATAAGAAATCATCCATACATACAATCCATCATATCCGTTTAGAAGACTAACATCTTAAAATTGTAGATTAAACCCTTAAAATTACAAACATCACCCACTCCAGTCTTGTCCTAAAAAAACATCCTGTCTTAATCTTATTTTATGAGACAGAGATCTCACAGCATAGCTTTGGCTGCCCTGGAACTTGATATGTAGAACACTCTGGCCTTAAGCTCACAGAGATGTTCCTGCCTCTGCTTCCCAAGTGCTGGGATTAAAGGTGTGCAGCACCACGTCTGACTTTCCAGTCTATTTTTAAACAGTTTACATTCTGGCTAGTTTTATGTCAGGCTGACACAAGCTAAAGTCACCTGAGAGGAGGGAACCTCAACTAAGAGAATGCCTGCATAAGACTGGGCTTTAGGCCAGCCTGTGGATCATTTTCTTAATTAGTGGCTAGCCCTCCATGGCCTCAGTGGCAGCCCTACCTCTGGGTTTCTACCATGCCAACTTCCTTTAATGACAGATTATGATGTGGAAGTAAAAGAGAAACCCTTTCTTCCCTAAGCTGTTTTGGCCATGGTGTTTATCACAGCAAAAGAAACCCTAACAAGACTGCGTGTGGGGTGTGTGTGCATGTGGAGGCCAGAAGTAAGCCATGGTGTCCACAGTGTCTTCTTCCATCACTCCCACCTTATTTACTGCACCCAGAGCTCACTGACTGAGCAGGTTCCACAGAGCTGATCTGCTCATTTAGACCAAACTCAGTCTGTCGGCTTCCACAGCAAGCACTTCACCAAGTGAACCATCTCCCTGGCTCTGAAAAGTAACTATTTCTATGACTAATTCCAGAGAAAAATATCTTTGAATATATTTAACATTGTGGCTCATACTAGTAATGCCTTAATCTTGAAGCATTTTCTGTTTTTAGGTTAACATCCTTTCCACACACTTTATGAAAACAAGTCCATTTTTTAAAGTTAATTATAGACAGTAATAATTTTAAAGTGCCATGGAGTCAACTGAACTCTAAAGACACAGCAATTAGGTAATTTCCCTTAGGTGAGTGCCATGCAGTGAATCTTCACAGTGTTTTCAAATACTGGTCATACTGTGTAGAGAATGATAGACTCTGGAGAACTTAGCCCTAAAAGGGATGTCTTTATCAACTTCCTCCCCTTGATGCTCACTAATCTATGCAGAAGAGGAGTCAGAAAGACTGTAAGAGCCAGAGGGGAGGGATGAGTCAAGGAAATAGCATCTTCCAGACACACGTGTGAGGTCACAGAGACTGGGATGCAGAGGCCCACGCGAGTCTAAACCAGGCAAAACCCCAGCAGAGAGAAGGGGATGTGGATACAAAGGTCCATCCCTAACCCGGAAGCTACTTGTAATAGAAACCTCCTGGGCGAGGGAAGATCAGTGCTCTCCAGTGGAGAGTCACTAGGTCTACCCACCATGCCCCACAGCAGGCCCACGCCCAGGAGCAGCTGACCAAAACAAAGTGGACTCCATGGTCTTCCGTTGTTGTTATTTGTTTTGTGAGTGTTTGTTTGGGTGTTTTTTGTTTTACTGGTTATTTTGGTTTTGTTCTTTTTAGTCTGTTTTGATTTTCATTTTGTTATTATTGTTGTTTGTTGATTAGATGGATGGGTTTGTCTTTTACTTTTTTTAGAGAGAAAATTAATATGAAGTTAGGTGGGTAGGGAGTTAAAAGAATCCGGGAAAAGTTGAAGGAAAAGTATGATCAAAATACATTGTATGAAAATATTTTAAATAATAAAATACTGATCCTTAGACAAGGAAAACTGATTAAACTTGATAACTTATGAGCTACATTAGCTAACCAAAAAGTTTACCAAAAATTTAGTTGGCCTAATTAAAATATTTTTGAGAAAGAAACTAAGTAAGCACATGAAGTAAGCTTTTGGAAATAAGTTGTGATAGGAGAATTTATATGATCTTACATGCAAAAATAATAAATGCTCTCAAAATACAAACTTGCACATCTCCTACAAATCAAGCAATCATCTTTATAAGGTTCAGAGTACAAATGAAGAACAGTTTATTAGAGTTGAAAAAAACAAAAATCTGTACTGCTCATATGCCGTGTGTCTACATTTGCTTACAGACAATTTCTCCTACTCAACTATATCAATCTCGGCACATCACAGGGGCATTAAATTATGTTACTCACTCATGGAATTCAGGCTTCAAACTGGTACTGATAAATTACTAGATTACAAAGTGACCAATGGATGAAATTCTTATCTGAATGAAATGAACAGTGACTATGTGCAGTTGGCAATATCACTTAAACGAAATACTTCTTGACCCTTTATTATATGCCAGACATTATTTGCTCAATCTTTAAAGTAACAAAAGCATAATAATTTTCCCATGGCCAGGGCAGAGAAAGGCTGAGGAACTGGACAAACTTACATACCAACTCGCAGTAAAAATGGCCAGTGGCCACAATCTCACCAGAGTGCAGGTCACTCTGGGAATATTCACTGTATTCCCAGAATGTCACTACAACCAGCCCAGCTTCTGACCCTCTCTCAAAGCATGGTTAGCAGAGGCCTGTCCAACAAAGAGTGTCCAATCTGGCTAGCACAGAGGGACACAACACACAGGGGTGTGCCATTAAGTCTTATATGCTGCAGAAGTAACTTAACAGAAACACAGACACACAGAAATGATGGAGACCCTCACTAGGTGAGGTGGTAAAGACATTATAAACTGCACAGAAAGGATGCCAGACTCTCAGAAAACTCTCAAAAGGACTGTGATTCTTTCAGAAAAACTGGCAACAGTTGTGGTAAAAGCTCTCAGGATGTCCTTGCCAGGAAGACCTGGACACAGATAATAACTTCAAGTTTATGTTACAAAGTTTCCAAAAATAGCCTTACTTGACTGTTAAGTAACTTTGTGATGTATCAGAGTAGGGACTGTGCATCTCTCTGCACAGCAAAGGAAAAAACCAACAGAAAGCACGGAAACTGGGTCATGAGCTCAAGGCTGTGTTTTGAGCATCCACCGTTTCTAAAGCAGAAGTATTTGAGATGCACCCATCTCTACTTGAAGAGTCCATAGGGCTTGCATCTGAGAGCAAAGCGGCAACACTCACATGACCCTGTAAGGAGGCAATGCAGACAGGACAACAAGCATCTGCAGAGTGCAGGAGCTACAGATAAAGGGTGCGCCCTCGTATGTAAGAAAGGACCAGGAGCCTCCTTCCACATTATGGCTGATGCTAAATAGGCAATTTTCTCCACTTCTAAGAAAATATTACAGTCAGTGAACTACCTTAGAAATTCACACAAAAGTATCAACAAGTTATCATCCTAAAGGGATATAGGATAGCCAAAACAATTTGAAGAATAAAGAATGGAGTCAGAGGAATTAATGCCTAAAAAAAACCCTACTCCAAATCAACAGTAATGGTGTGGTGTAACCACAGACAGGGCCATGTAAATGAGCAGTGTGGAAGAACACAGACAGAGCCATGTAAATGATTTCACAGTAGCATTATTCATAAGAGCCAAAAATTGAAGGTGACTTACCACATGATGAACAGTACACACAATGTAGTGTCTTCACATGGTGAAATATTACCTGCCCATAAACAGCAATGACTGCTTATCCATGCTATAGCATGGTTATTCTTTGAAATCTGCACCCCAAGAGATGGTCAGACATAAACACCCACATATGATATTATTCATTAGTATTACAGGTTAAATATTAAAGCTAGAATAGTTTATGGACACTAAAATGTCGAGATATCTATATTCCTATGTTCACTATAGCATTATTCATTAATTGCCATAATTTGAATATAACCTATGTCTGTCAAAAAACAAATGAATAATGAATGGTGAGTGCACACAATGGAATGCTATTCGTTCTTTAAGTAGAAGGAAATCATGTAATTTGTGACAATGTGGATGAACCTTAAGGGCATGACACTCAGCAAATTACTCTGGGTATAGAAAGACAAATACAACATGACCTCACTTAAATGAATGAATTTAAAATAACCAAACTCCCAGATGTAAAGAAACCCCAAGTTATGGAGGGAGGGAAACTACAAATGGGGAGATGCTGGCCAAAGAGCACAAAACTTATTAGAGAAAGTTTTCTGGAACTCTGCTGTGGAGCAGGGACTGGAGTAAACAGTACATTATACAAACATGAAAATTCCTAAAAGTAGACTTTTCTCTTTTTTGCATGTATATATGCATGCACTGTGCAAGACTGTGTGTTTACATGTGTGTGTATGCAGGTACATGTGCACATGTCTGTACACATGGAGACCACAGGTTGACCTGAATCTTTGTCCACCTTAAATTTTGAGGCAGAGTCTTCTGCTTGAACTCAGAGCTGGCAGTTAGCCTAGTTAGCCAGTTTGCTGTAGGAATCCTCCGCCTCTGCCTCCTGTGTGCTGGTGTTTCAGGCAGGCAGCCTCACCCGCCCAGTGTTTATGAAAGTGTTGTGGGTCCAGACTCCTGTCCTCAAGCCTGTTTTACCTGGTAAGCCATTTCTCCAGTCCAAGCAATAGATTTTAAATGATCTCATCACAAAAAATTATAAGTGTGTGAGGTAACAAATGTTAATTGGCTTGATTTAATCATTCCCAATACATGTATATATTAAAATATCATGCACATCATAAATATAGAGATTTCCATTTGTTAGTTTTTAAAATTGTCTCTGGGGCTGAGTAGAGTGCTCAATGGCTAGAGTATCTTTGGAATAACATCAAAGTTGGACAGACCTGGTGGCTGCCTATAATCCCAACACTTAGAAGGCACAGAAAAGGAATCCTAAGGCAAGCTGGCTAGACTAGCCAGAATAGTAAGCTCTGGGATCAAGGAGAGATCCTATCTCAATTAATGAGGTGCAGACAGTTGAGGAAGACATCTAATGTCAACTTACCTTAAATTATCCCACCTATCTTTTGCAAAAGATATCTTTTTATCTTTCTCTATTTCTGTATACTTTACTTTTACTCTTACTGTGGCTGACTGTGTAGCTGGGTGGCTGACCACTAATGCCCTCCTCAATCTCTTTTGCTCCTCCTTTTTTTTTTCCTCCCAGATTTCTACTTCTATTTATTCCCTCTGCCTCCCAGCCCCGCCTATCCTTTCTCCTGCCTCACTACTGGCTGTTCAGCTCTTTATTAGGCCATCAGGTGTTTCAGACAGGCAAAGAATCACAGCTTCACGGAGTTAAATGCAGCATAAACAAAAGCAACACACCTGAAAATATCTACAGCAACTCACTTCCTATAAAACTAGGTATTTTCTTACAGTTATAGAAAGACAACAAATTTCATGCATAGGAAAAGACTGTATGCAGACTGTCCTGTGACACTTGCAATTTAAAGATGTATGAAGGTGGCACAATGGGTTGGACTTTGGCAGGTCAATGTTCCCAATGTGATGATTCTTTAAAGTAGATATATTACGAGATTCACATGTCTGAAGACACTGGCAATGTACACAAGCAACATGGACTTAACAAATCAGTATCCTAAAGAAAGAGGCCTTAGTAGGTGAGGCAGAGGTCTCCATTCGGGACCTGGGGACTCAGACTGTTCACAGTCTGTTCACTATGGTGCGCAACCAATACATTAATACTTATACAGCAATATAAACACTACAGCCTTACTCATTCTCATCTTTATTAGTTATGGTTAACATTAAAAATCTATGCAACAAAATACACAATTAAGTGTACTGAAGAAAACAGAAAACTTACTGATAGGATTTTCTAGGCCCGCTTCTAATTTCCTAAGCCACAATCTCAGGCTTTGTTCCGTTATAGACTGAGCTGAAGGAAAAGCATACACTTGGCCTCCTGAATGCAGATTCACCAAAAGCAGCTGAGGAAGTGGGGGCAGAGAGCCAAAATATGCCTTCAAGATTCCCTTCCCCACTGGAGTATTCTTTCTGCAAGAAGGAAGGATTGAATACGTTAATTATTCCTTCTGTGACAAAAAAGATAATAAAAATAATAAACTTCAACTATTAGCCTGCCCGTAAGCTTATGAAAAGACTTCTCCAAGACCAAGAAGTCCACTATTAAATTAGTAATCAAATTCCTTTAAAGATTTTTGTGATATGGGGCAGTCTACCATGGGAGGAAAAAAAGACAGCCAGTGACTTTCCATGAAACTCAAGAACCCAAAGCCTTATTAACACAGGCTTGAGACAATAGGTTCCCTTTAGAAGTTTAGCTAAATACTTCATTGTGTGTCAGCTCCAAACTAACCTGTTACATAACTATAACAGGATGCTCCCTTTTACAAAGACTTCTTTCCCCTAAAAATGTGCCTTTCCTCGGGAAAAGGGGAGGGGTTAATTGCATATTAAAGAGCTAAGAGATAGCTATGTTCCTACAAAGAACTACACATTAAAGATGTCCATCTTCCTAATGCAGCAGGTTTCACACGACATAAAACACTTTAGGTATCTACAATGGTAGTTCCCTAGGCAAACTTGCCTCAAGAGTAAGATGCTAATAAGACTTCAGAACAAAAATGTGCATTGCCACATTTTTGCTGCTTTTCAAGCAAGTTTTTTTAAAAAAAGAAAGCATATCTCAAGGGTCATGTGTGCACATGTGAACTGTATTCACAGACATTTAATAAAATACCAGTCATTCATCTAAAAAACATACCAAAAAATATACCACTTAGGGATGAACTGAGTGAAACCCTTCTCTAATGCTATGGGGTGACTTTAAGCACACAGAGAAGAAAACTGAAGTTTATAAATACCACGATGCTTACTTTCTTATTTGCCATTGTTTTCAATGGACATCAACTACTTTTAAAATCAGAAAAATATTGCCTACAACTATTTTAGAATAACAGTCAAGTATAAACAAGGTCATCTTGAAACTTATCTGAGAAAGTTATGAAAATATCATGATAATAAATTTGGTCCCATGTTAACTACAAAGGTTATAGATTTAATTTCCTAATGAAAATGTAGTAATTGTATTTTCTTTATGTAGCTCAGAGTGGCCTTGAACTCATGAGTGCTGTGATTACAGGTATGCACCACACCACAGTCTTCCCCCACCCTTTACCTCATAAGTCAAAACAAAACCATTCAACATATACTTACAAATTTAGCCAGCAAGGGATAAACGAATCCAGCTGCTTCTGTCTCATCAGTGCCAGAGCTGTGTTTCTATACTGAGGGTTTATGCTGCCATCACTGAACAAGATAAGCAATGGTCTCTGAAGTCTTAAATATGTGGGAAGATTTTCCACAATGATTTCTGGCTGTTAAAGAAGAAGCATCTGAAATCCCTCAAACAAAAATCATGGGCATGATACAACATAAAGTATAAACAATGCTCAAGTCATTCATGTGATTTCAGCTCATAAAATGTAATTCAAACATCTTCATTCAGAGATTTGACCAGAGTAAGTAAATCTTAAGCCCTTCAAATTCAATTCTACCTCATGGTAATGAATTATAGTCAAAATAAAATTACTAACACACCTTAAGAACATATTAGCTTTAAGAACATATTAAGCAGTGGTGGCACATGCCTTTAATCCCAGCACTCAGGAGGCAGAGGAGGTGGATCTCTGTGAGTTCAAGGCCATCCTGGTCTGCAAAGTGAGTTCCAGGACAGCAAGGGCTACACATAGAAACCCTGTCTAAAAAACCAGAAAGAGGACACATTAGCTGATGCCTCTATAATAATTCATGCTGAACTCTGAATCCAGATTAGCTAATACACACTTAATAAGCAAAACTCTTTCATACTCCCCTCTAGTAAAGTTTTCTGGTTATAACATAAGCTAAAGTGGACTTCCTGATGCTTGCCTATATAAGGATGTAAGGTCTCTCAGTTCCAGCATCAGGTCTGCCTGCATGCCACCATGCTCTCCACCATGATGATACTGGACTGAACCTCTAAAACTTGATTTGCAGCCTAGATCCTACAATCCCCAGGACAGAACTCATTGTCTCCAATGCAACAGCAGCCAGGTGTATGGAGTGAAGGCCACTACCTTGTGTGATCCAGAGATTTATTAAACACGAAAGTATACTTTGAAGGGCTAAATTATAATAAATCACTATTATACCAAAATTAAATAATGAGAATTTACAAAAAAAACACATAAGCTAAATGTTGAAATTATAACGTTTTCTCTACTATCCATGATTAGCTTACTTTTTCCAAACAGAAATATTTTGGAAGATTAAAATAAAGTTGTGCTAAAAGAAACCCCAAAGTTAATCTGACCTCTTCTGAGTTTAAAGAGACGGAAAGGTGTTTTCATTACTGTAGCTCTATAATAGAGTTTGAAGTCAGGGACGGGAATGCCTCCAGATGTTCCTTTATTGTATAAGATTGTTTTGGCTATCCTGGG
>LOJH01058177.1:0-11446 GCA_001685095.1 Ellobius talpinus
GGGACGGCGGGAGCCACGCCCCAGGCGGAGCGCGACCCTTACTCGGCGCTTGACTGTCTGCCTTTCGCCCCGTTGTTTCTCACGGTTCACCTGCCTGGTTGGCAGTTCTCCTCCCGAGAGCCGAGCCCAGCAGGGCGTGGAGGCGGGTGTCTCCTGCTCTCGGTCCCCCGGGAAGTGTTTCAGCCCTGATTGATCTCTGATGAATTCACCCTTACTTTAATCCGGCTTGTACGTTCCATTCTCTATCTTTTAATCTCAGTCAGACCCCCTCTGAATTTTTCATCTATTCAAGACTTGGTATAGATTTCTTAGATCCTTCTCCAGTTCCAGTCCCATCCTTTCTTTGTTTATTTCTTCTGAGGATTTAGATCATTTCCTTAGAATACTGAGACATGGATGCCAAAATGTCCATCCACCATCTGTTACTTATTCTAAATATATCACTTTCGATCCCTATTTCAGTGCGTCTAAATTAGAAACTAACCAAGGACCCGTATCTCTTCAAACCCCACTTGGCATCTTTGGTAACCCAGTAAAATTTTCCCAGTTAGAGACAGGCTAGGCAGTTTAGGGTTCACTATCTTTGACCACACGTCTTAAAGGAAGTAATTTTGAATATGATTTTCATTTATTGGAAGTTGAGAGCCATTATGTGTTCACCTTTAAGTGCTACCTGAAGACTGTATGCAATGTGCAATAATCTACTGGACACTTTAAACTTTTGAATAATGCAAGAATGACCTTGCCGTGTAGATGGGGCAATAACTGGGAAGGGGTTTTGAGTTGTGCAAAATAACAGTGGTCTTGCACTCTGTACAGTCATCATAGTTCCCAGAGATTCAGTTCCTTTCTCTCTTCCTAGAAATTGGAAGGATGCTCTATTCCTCACTAGGCCAATGTGCGTCCATTAAGAAAGACATATGTGTTGAACATCTCCACTTGAATCTATGGGGGCTCCTTGTGCTGGGTAGTTATATGTCAACTTGACACAAGCTAGTTATTTGAGGGGCAGGATCCCCAGTTAAGAAAGTGCCTCCATAAGATCAGGGCTGTAGGCATTTTCTTAATTAGTGGTTGTTGGTGGAGGGCCCAGCCCGTTATGGGTAGTTCTGTCCGTGGAATAGTGGTCCTGGTATCTATAAGAAAGCAGGCTGGGCAAGCCAGGTGGAGCAAGCCAGTAAGCAGCACCCCTCCATGGCCTCTGCATCAGCTCCTGCCTCCAGGAGACTGCCCTGTTTGAGTTCCTGCCCTGTTTGAGTTCCTGCCCTGACTTCTTTTGTTGATGAACAGCGATGTGGAAGTGTAAACCCCAAGTAAGCTCTTTCCTCCCTCAACTTGGTTTTTGGCCATGGTGTTTCATTGTAGCCATAGAAACCCTAACAAAGACGTATCTGTAGCTCAAGTCTGTCTGAGATAGCACAGAGATTTATCTAAAACAAACAAAACTCGTCATTCCGCCAGGCCCATGCCAGAAATCTAGAATTCTTCCCAGACCTTCCTGCAGCCACTTTCACTAAGTCCAACCTACTGTGCCCTCTAACATCCCTCTCTTTCTTCTCTCTGCTGTATACCCTTTGCCTTTAGGGCAATCATGTCAATTTTGGCTGCCTCCCACAAACTTGGGAAAATTCAGATGCCTAGGCTGCACCTAGTGAAGGTGGTTCTGGGTGGCTATGCATTTTTTAAAGTCCAGATGATACAATGTCCACTGGAAAATGAAAGCCACTGCTACAACCTCGCCATTTCTCCTTGGATTAATGCAGAGAACCATCTTGGTCCTAGGTATATTTTCGCTGCCCTGCCCCTAATTTCCCCAATGTAATTCATTCAACATTGGTTCAAGAAGTATTTTGGTGTATACTAAATTTAGAGGAAATGTTTGCCCTGAGAATGAAGCATATAGCCAATGTGTTTGTCCTAATGGAATTTATATCAGAGGGTGGGGATGGTGGATAGCGAAAAACAGAAAGGAATTTTCCAGAGAGTTGTGGTTTGAATGAGAATACTCCCCATAGGCTCATATGTTAGAATAGTTGATCCCCAGTTGGAGGAACTGTTTGGGGAGAATAAAGAGGTGTGGCCTTGTTGGAGGAAGTCTATCAAGGGCCAGGCTCCCTTGCCAGTAGGTTATCTCTCTCTACCTGCTGGTTGGGATCAAGAAGTGATACTTAGCTGTTACTGCCACCAAGCCTTACTCTACCATCATGGACTCTAGTCCTCTGAAACTGTAAACCCAATTGATTTACATCCTCAAGAGAAACTAGGAAAAAAAATAGATTTTCTTTCCTTAATTGTCTCAGTCATGGTGTTTTGTCCTATAGCAATAGGAACATAACTAAGACATAAAGAAACAGGACTAAAAAGTATCAAGCCCAATATTTTACTTTGTTCTCTCAAAATAAAGCCAACGCTTCTGCTGTTTGAGCTGGGTTCTGCAATGCAAGAAGCAAAGGAGATGGAGGATGCTTGAGAGCCAGCAGGTGGGCGGTCCTGTCAAGAAAAACTTGCCAAGTTCCCGGCAAATAGAGGCTGAAGCAGGTGAGTGAGAGGCAGGAGTTATGAGGGGGAGATATGGGAACTCTGGAGCCAGATCGTGGAATACCTTTAAGGATGTGATAAAGGGGGTGCTAAATGATTCCTATGTCTCAATAGATTTTAAAACAGTAGACAGCATCTGTTTGGATTAGAAACCTATCTCTGGCTATTCTATGGACCAGACTTTGGTGATCAACACTGGAAGCAGTAAGACTATTTTATCTGAAAGGCTGTCGAAGCAATCCAATAAAGAAGCCATAGTTCTAACCAGGCTGAGACTGTGGGAACAGACATGGATGGTTTGCATATTTGTCTTGGGGTATAATTGGTAAGGCCTGCGTGGAACACAATAAAAGTGGGGAATGAGAGAGAGAAGAGTGGAAACAAATAACAGATGCTCCTTCTTGGGTGCATCCTACATGACAAGCCCTGCTCTGTTTCATTAGCATTAAACCATCTAATTATCACAAGGCCCCACAGATAGGTGTTGATATTAACAGCAGATCAACAAATGAGCGTCTGAGGCTCAAGAGATTAAGTAATTCAATCAGCTACTACATAGCTGGTAGTAACAGAGCTGAGATTTAGGCCATCAGGCTGTCTGGCTCCAGGGCTAGCGCCCTCCTGCCACACACCTATCCCAAGTCCCTCCACCAGAATCACAGTCTAGGTGACATTTTCCTCAGCTAATTATCCCTTGTTGTACCACAAATCCTCCCTTCTTCTCTTCCCTCTGTCTCCTTCCCACCCTCCCCCTTCTTTTTAGGCACTACCTAACTGTAGGTGCCACTCTGCCTAATGCTCCCGCCCTACCAGTCTCCACTGGTCTTTGCTGTATAAGTCAAAACTATCTGTTTACATGGCAAACCCATGCTCATGTCTGATTTTCCACATAAGATACTACATTATTACTTTCGGGTCTTTCCCACTAAATTTAGACGCCTGGCACCAGGGAAAGAAGGAAGCAAATAAGATTAGCTGTGAACACAAGACACACCCAGAGAGACACCAGTGTCTCGTCCCTGCCCTTGAGCCATTATAAATTTGACAGAGAAAGGACACACAGAAAGAAAGTCACTCCAGCCAAGTGTGGGCGCACACACCTTCAATCCCAGTACTCTGGAGGTCAAAGGCAGGTGGATCTCAGTGATGGTGAAGCCAGCCTGGTCCTCGGAGAGAGGCCCTGTCTCTGGCTAAAACAAGACAAAGAGAGTCACTCTAACCTGGTGTGGTGGTGAGCTGCCATCCCTGCACTGGGGAGGCTGAAGCTGAGGTAGGAGGATTGTGCATTTGAGACCAGCCTGGTATGAATAACTATGTAGCAAGTTCAAGCCCAGCCTGAGCTGAATAACAAGACCCTATCTCAAAAACAAAATAATTAGTTAATATAAAGGGCCAGTTTAATACAAGAGCCCAAAGTATGATATAAAGAACACTATAGAAGCATTAATTCTATCTGAGGTCACTAGAGGTCGAGAAGTTTTGTTTCAGCAAAGGATGACCTTGCTCCTCTGACTTCATTTCCTCATGAAAGTATAGGCCCGTACTATCTAGTCTTATGCCAGGGATTAAACTCAGGACCTCTGACATCTCGTGGAATCACTCACATTCTCAGCTTCCAGAAACTTAGTCTTAGGGTTGTTTCCTGGGGCAGGGGGATGAGGAATGCAATCAGGAATGGCAGGCAACTCAGGCTTGGTTCTCCATTGGCATCCACAGGACACAAAGAGGTTGTCTCGGATCTCTGCTTTCCAGAAAGACACGGGAGACTCTTGGTTGGCACAGCTGATCACTGCCACGTGCTTTTTCACGCTTGCTTGTGTTTCTACCTAGCTGCTTTTCCAGACTGGCTCAGCTGTCTTCCCATCAGAGTCTAGAAACACCGTTCCCTCCTTGTTCTTATCTATGAACTTGCTGAGTTTCCCGTCTAGCTGCAGGACCCTGGGAAAGTTGGGAAATTTCTGTGAGCCATCGTGCCAAGACCAGTGTCAGCTTGTGAAGGTTGTGGCCTAAATTATTGGAGAAGTGCCTTGGATACCCACCACACAGCTAGTGACCTACGTATGTGCATCATAGTGACTCTGCTTCGTGTGCCCAGCTATAAGATGGGGACGGAAATACCTACCCTATTGGGTCGTTCTCAGAACTCAGTAAAGGATCAATCAAGGCTTGGCACACAGCACCCCATCAGTAAATGTCAGCTACAGTTACCAGGGCAAGGGAAACTCACTAGGATAGGGATATTCCAAACAGGAGCTTTAAAAACAGAATCTCTGTGCCCCTGCTTGGGCTGTTCTGTTAGGATCATACAGGGAACCTGGCAAGGAGAGGGCTTTTCTTTTCCAAATGGAGACCAGGTCCCTTGGTAGGAAAGTCCTTCAGGTGGCTGAAGGCTGAGCTGCTCAGATTTCCTCTTCACCTGTCCCTCATGTCCCGCCTCCATCATGGGACTTTCGTGTAAGGCCAGCTCCAGGTGTTCTTTCTTGCTGGGGCGGTCGTGGGAGCGCCAGGAAGGGCTACTTAAACTATCTTTAGGGGTGGCGTTTCTCAAAGCGAAGGCTAGGCTTAGCATCACCTGGGCGGTGCTTATTAAAATATATCCCTGGGTCTGTCTCCGAATAACAGAGTCATTGATGGGGCTGGAGTCCTGGGATCTAGTGTTTACAATCCCTCCGGGTAATTAATCCCACATGTTTGGCAACCACAGCCTGAGAGCTGCTTATGGCAATGCTCAATCTCGGGAAGTTGTCTTACAATCCGTGTCTCCGTGGGCCTTTCATGGAGTACTGGGGGAGAAGGCGTTTCCTTCTCATGGGACCCACTACCTACCATCTCATGTATGGCCCCTGCACCCATTGCTCTGACATTCTCATGTTTTCTTGATGGAGACTAGATCTTCAGATCATTGCTCCCAATTTCTTATCCCATCTTTCTTAATTACCTTTCCTTTTTGATTACAGGCAAGCTCCCCCTGTGTTGGTGACCTGGGCCAGAGTAACCTCGAAGTAGAGTGGGTTAGACCCACCCTATTCCGGCTGGGATTTGGCTCATGAGGTCCACAGTAGCTTTGCTGTGGAAGTAGCATGCGTGAGGGTGATGAGCAATTAATGAGAGTGACCATAATCGCAGCCATGGATTATGCCTGTCTCAGAGGCTTACTTGAGCCTTGCTGTGGGGGTAGCATGCCGGGGGGGAGGAGGGCTAAGAGTGACCATGTGTCCCAGTTTGCTCAAGACCGCCATGGCTTATGCCTGTTGCAGAGGTTTGTTTTTTAGCAATATGTTCATTTGTTTTCACGGAATCCTGGATTGGACAATAGGAAAATCTCACAGTCATCCTGACAAGGAGTATCACTTCAGGCTGACAGTCCCAAATGCCTTAATGCTGGGCTGTACCTAGACCAACCCATCCCTGCTCTTTCCAGCTTCCAATCTCCTACTATGGCTCCTTCCTGCCCTTAGTGATTCCACTTTGGGTTGGGAGTGGTGTTTTTCCCCATGTTGTTATGTGACTTTATACCCACAAAGGCATCTGTAAGAAATTGTGATGGGATTTGCTGCTGTATTTCGCCTCTCTGACAATGTTTGAAATGTATTTTTCATTGCTGTTAACACCTGTCATGGTCTTTTCCCTTGTTTTTAGTTATTTGTTTTCCTGTTGTGGAACTGACTTAGAGAAAGCCTAGATCCATGTGCATGGTCTCCTTCCAGCCCGTGTATAAGATGTGACAGGAGAGCCTTTATGCGTTTCACACACTTTCGCTGTAAGTCCTCTGTTCCCCTTCCTTGTTGGGATCTGGTGCTAGCCCGGACCATAAATTATTTCTCTTGACCAGACCCCATCATAAACTATCTCTCTCTGGACCAGCGTGGAGGTGCGGAAATAAAGACACAACTCACATAGCTTTCTCCGGAGGGAGATTCCAGTCAAAGGGGTGAAATGGTTAATACTGGGGGATGGATGACCTTACGTTATGGTCCCTGAGGCCCATTCCTTCATGTTTATAATGACAGTGATGAGATGCCTTCCTCATAGGGTTTTCTGTGAAGTTTAGGTGAAGGATCAGACACAAAGGCTAAGCATTTAGCATAATGCCTGAAACTTAGGAAGAGCTGAAAGACTGTTGCTGTTAGCAACGGTGTTATTTTAAAACAAGTGGTTATTAGATCTTGTGGCTTTTGTTTGAAGATAGTGTGTCACAGAAAGTTTTTATAGAGGAAATAAAACTTTATTCCTCCCAGTAATATCTCTTCAGAAGTGCTATCTCTTTGTTTTTAATTTCCTTTCAAACACTGTTTAATACTTTCATGAGGATCTCAACACTGAAGCAGTAGGAAGATAAAAGATACTTGAAGAAAGAAGGAAAAGGCAGTAAAGGAAGCCTACCAAGCACAGAACAGCCACTGCTGGAGCTGGACAGACTGAGCTGAACAACGTCCAGCCCCAGCCCCCATCCGTGTTGTTCGGTGGAACGGTCATTTTAGCTGTGGATAAGCTAGCCAGGAGACTCACTTGCAATTACCAGAACCAATTGTGTTTCTAGTATGGTTCCAGTTTCTAAAATCCCATCTACTTTTGCCAGGGGAATCCCATTAAAACGATGTAAGAGGAAGGCCTGTTTAAATGGCTGTTTCCTAGTAAATGTGGCCAGAAGCCTAGAGAACTAATTGAAAATCTAAGGGCGATAAAAAAAGATAGCGAGAGGTGGTGTGTAAGACCTTGGACACATCGGCTGATAGATATTTGGAGATAGAGGTAGGGGTTGAGGGGATTTAGCGCCCTTAGTTGTCAAAATTTACATTTGGAAGTTTTCAACGAACACCACAAGTTTGGAGCAAAATTGATTGTGCCAACCCAGCATTCCTATCGGCAGTCAAAGAAAATAGGATCCTCAAATGGTTGGACAGCTCAGCCAGGGAAAGAAGTAGCTGAAGTCTTGGACCAGAGATCTGAAGTCAATTTCAAATTGTTCCTAGGACTTTAATATCCTGCGATAAAAACAACACTTTGTACAATGTATCCCGAGGACAGGAAGGGAAATTGAGCCCTGGAATTGCAATGTTTCCACAGCTTTGTTCAAATAAAAATCCTCCCCACAAAAGTTGCAAACGTAATATAGATGCTGCCAGTCAGAGGGGGTGCTCAACCCAGAGTTTGGGTCATGTCAGTTTCGTGTATTACCTGACCTCCTTTGAGTTACCTTTCCTGTGTTCAGTGTTGAGTACAAGAGGAGTCATTCCACAGCTAGCATCTTGGTACCCAGAAACGGTGTCAGTATCGTCTATTTTCAGATGTGTGGGTTTAGATGGCCAAAGTGGATAGCTGGTCACAGAGACAGGTTTCTTTGGTCTCCACTTAATTGTCCACTGGCTATAGACCCAGTAGGAAAACAAGTGTGGAATTTTTTTATTTCGTTTGACGTGGGCAATGGACTCTCTTGAGAGAGTAATGTTTTGAAGACTCTAGTAGCCCAGAGGAGAGTGGAGAGTCCTTTCTCTCTCCCCTCTAACCCTGATACTAATGCAGACCTCCATCCTCACCTCACCCCAGCCAAACAGTGAGTTATTATTTCCTAATTAGGAGTATAGGTTTTTCACAAAGAAGAATTTTTGAACCATGAAGCATAACTATATATCTATGGATTTGTGGGGAGGGAGGTTTAAAGCAAGTGAACAGAACCTTTAAGAAGACATTTTGCCCAAAGATAATGGGAAACAAGTTCAAAGGATCCATCTTTAATGGAAAATCATAGGAGGGGAATGTGCTTGTACTAAAGTCTTAGCAGAGTTCAACGCTGAAATCCTCCGAAGAGATTCTGGATCTTTCTGTTTGGAGCCTGCCAATGTGGCCCTCTGTTTGAGCTGGCCAGTCCCACATGGTCTTGGGTCCTGGTCAGATTGTGTCCTCTCTCATTCATCTTCTCAGTAACTGACCTCAGGGCAAGATGTTTCAACTGTGTCAGTATCCAGGAATCTGATTCCAGTTAATTGGTTGTTGACAGCAGCGAACCTTCAGCTTGAGTTATAAACCCATTCATACTCAAGAGTCCTCAAGTTCAGCCTGTATTGAGCAGCTCATTCCACAATGGAGATTCCATAATGCAGACCTCATCCCACAGTGTAGAGAACACATGTGACCTGACTCAATTAGATGATAGAGTTTTCTAATCATTTCTACTAACCCCAACATAGCAGAAAATATCTATGGACACGCATGGATGCAGTATTTGTAATGCATATTCATGCATATACACACCCATGTATTATACACATACAGAAATCTGAATAGCTCATGATTTTAATAGTCTTAAAATATTTCCTCAGTTTCCCCTTTCCTTCGCTGCTCCCTTTCTAATTCATTTAAAAGATCGAGCTACAAGAGAAAATAAACCAGACACAGTAGTCCGTGTTTGAACATTCATATAATTCATAATGGAAACCTGAGTTGGGTACTTGGCCTGCTGCAGACGCGTACATTATGCTGGCCCCAAACTCTTCTAGCAACTATAATTTTCTGACTGGTCCAGTTTATCTCTACCCTGACCCATTTCTAGCCCAGACTCCATCGCCCTCCTGTTCACAGTCAGCCCTCTCAATTCCTTTTCCATTCTGCTCTGTTAGTCACGACAATTACCATCTGATTGCCTTTTCTGTTCTTGCTCCTAAGCTTCAGGAGAAATGATGGTTTAATTCTCTTACAGTGTATGCCACCACCACTGAACCTCAGATCAGCAACCCCATTGTTCATTTCTTGTTGTTTCCAGAACACAGTCAGAACACAGTTCCTACCGTAACTCTCTAGAGTACCTCCCACACATCTCAGTCTTCCCACACTCCATACAGCAAATTCTAGTTGAGCATAAGTAATACTCTATGCACTGTGTTCGGCGGTATGCGTTACAAAAGAGAACAAAATGTATCCAAGCCTCGCCTTGCTAGCTAGATTTCTGTTACTCTAAGAAAATGCCAGAAATAATCAACTCATAAACAGAAAATTATTTTGATTGACAGTTCTAGAGGTTTTCCAAAGCTTGATTGATTGATCTTGTTGCTTTGGACCTATAGCAAGATAGTGCATCCTGAAAGGAGCCTGTGGTGAGCATAATCACTCACTCACTTTATGGTCAAGAAATGAAAAGAGAGAAATAGGAAGGGGCCAAAGTCCTGCAGCCTCCTTTGGAGGAGGCTCTCAGCACCTCCCACGAAGTCCCACATCACAAAGATTCTACTGATTTCCAACAGCACCATCTTGGCGTCAAACCTTTAACACGTGACCTTAGGGACATTTATCCAAATCACAACACTGCTCTCACGGATCTTAGAGTCTGATTGACCGAGGTGGTTTAGTGATGGAGAAGCATACATGGTCTCATCTCCCTCTCACATGCTGCATCTCTCTGCCCCCTTCAGGAGGACTGTCCTCCCTCCTGTCTCAGAAGAGCCGGCCTTATTTCTTCTCATCAGTCCTTGAATTCATTCCCTCCTCTCCGTTCCTACTCCTTATGGTTCCCAGTATTTATTATTCTGAAATAACTGATACTTTATTTTTACCCTCAAAACAGTCTGCACTGTACACAAAACTATGCCCTCTTCCATCAAAGAAATCCTGAGAACATTTGGTAGCATCTTCAAGTTTCATTTTGGCAGTTTCCTTGAGGATCATTTCATACTTTTGTCCTTTTGAAATTTGTATCTAACCTCAAATGATCAGGATGGGAGCCAACAGACTGATATCCTTGGATCTGGATTACACGTTCTTCTGAGCGGTTTCTCAGGAATTGTGTCATCTTCCCTTCTCTTTAAGGGATTTTGCTTGGATTGTCTTCTAGGTACTTTCTGCTGGGCTGGGAAAAGTCCCACCCCTCTAGGTTTCCTTTCTATTACTCAGCCTAGCTACGAAATGTGAAGAAACGTTGCTTTCCTCTTGTGATCTATTCATATTGGGCCAGCACGGAGGGGAGTTTTAGGATCTGGGAATCTTTATAAAATTCCTACCCAGATCTCACTTTATCATGGTCATAACCTGGGGCCCCTGGGCACGTTGGCCCCAGCGGTGCTCGTGCCTTTTTTTCGGATGAATATTAGATAGTCCTTGGAAAACATGTGGTTCCTCTTTTAAACTAATACAAGGGCATCACACGAAACAAGGTGGCAGGGCTCCAGGGGAACCTGGATGCTTCTGCTCCACTGCTGCCCTCCAAGGTGGCGTTTTTCTTCAGAGACTCAGTGTGAGCAGGGGCAGCAGCATATCACTCACTGTTTGAGGTGTCGACGTCATCTGACATTGAGTGGTTCTCAGAATTTCTGAAGAAATCCATCCTGGCAAACAGGTAGTTGAAGTCTCTCCTGTGGCAGGGAGAGTCTGGACTGATGGTTCTTGAATAGGAGAGGCTGTCTCTACTCTTGAAGCATGTGTTAAGAAAGGTGGTATATAGCTGGTGATGGTGGTGCACACCTGTAATCCCAACACTTGGGAAGCAGAGGTGGATGGATCTCTGTGAGTTCGAGGCCAGCCTGGTCTACAAGAGCTAGTTCCAGGATAGGCTCCAAAGCTACAGAAAAACCCTGTCTCAAAAAGAAAAGAAAGAAAGAAAAGAAAAGGAAGAAAGAAAAAGGGAGAGGGGGGATGGGAGGGCAGTTGGTATCTATCCCAGGCCCAGGCACCTCCCCTAGACACAGGAGAGGTTTCATTTTGACTTTGCTTTCTGTCATGTGTCAAGTAGTCTAGTTATATGTTCTCAGCCTGGATTATAACTGGATGTTCCTAGAGCCCCCAAAGTATACAGAATCTCCTTGTCTTTGTTTTCTCCTAGAAAGACCAAAGTCATTAATACTTTGTTGTTGTTTTGAGACAGGGCTTCTCTGTGTAGCTCTAGCTGTCCTGGAACTCACTTTGTAGACCAGGCTGGCCT
>LOJH01058178.1:0-11446 GCA_001685095.1 Ellobius talpinus
ACACTCCACTTGGAGTTTGTTTTCTTCTTGGCACAACTGGCCTTTGGGCAAGGAGTTGCCCATGTCTCGACAAAGTGCATGTTGTCCAGATTGGACAAGCAGGATACAAGCAAAAAGACTGTCAAATCTTGCCAAGACTGGGTAAGATGGTTCTGAAAATTTGCCTGCCTCTAAAAATGGTCTGTCAGTTACTCTAGGCCTTAGCCAAAGTTGGTTGNAAGCTGCTTGATTGCACTTCCTGCCTACTCAAGTAACATTATCTCCCTTCTCAGCCTTCATTGTGGTTGAAGATTAGATAGTCATAGTTACTGTTCTCTTATGATCTAGCCAAGCCACTTCCAATACAAGACTTAGACTCCTTAGGATAGAATGTATATTAAAATATTAGGATATGTTCCCTGCTTAATATTGTTTATGCTGGTCATAATTCTAACTTTATGCTTGATATCGGTTCCTAGTGTACATAGTTTTGTATTGGGTTTGGAACTCTCTTATTTAAAGAAAAGGGGGAGGTGCTATGGGAGTTACTTCAACCAATAGCCTTTAAGATACCAGCCCACTTGGACATGGTCTCTTATACTATAAATGCAGCTGTAAAGAATGTGCTCACTAAAAAAATAAAAATAAACCAAAAAAAGAATGTGCTCACTTTCTTGCTTCAGACTCTCGCTTCCAGCTGCTAGATTCAGTTCCTGCTCCCCATTTTTGCAGAAGACTGTGAAATCTAGGACTGTGATCTGTGAGTCTACCCCTAAATAAATAACAACCCTTTATTATACGTAATTCTGAACTAGTGTGGGATTATTTTGCAACTTCTATCATCACACATTCTCTCTTCTCCAAAAAGAATGACAATGTCTCTTGCTATTGTTTGAATGTGAAATGTCTCCCATGGGATCATGCATTTGATGATGCATGATGGTGCTGTTTGGAGAGGTTACAGGGTGTTTTAGACATGGCATTGGTGGCTAATTTTGAGGATTATAGCTCTACTTCCTATCTGTCTCTCCACTTCCTGTCTATCTCTCTACTTCCTGGCTGACACCAAGATGTAACCAACCACTTATTATGCTCTTGCTGCTACCACCATTAATTACTCTAATTATAATGCTTTCCCTACCATCATGAACTGTGCCCATAAGCCAAAATACATTCTTCCTCCCATATGTTGTTTTTGTCAGATATTCTGTCTGTCACAGCAATGAAAATAGCTGCATATTCCTGAAGAGCAAAGATGAACACACTGTAGACGTTCACAGCCAACTAACATCTAGCTCTTACCAGAATAAGAAGAGGTATTCTTTGGAAGGTGAGCGTTTCTTTCCTAACTTTACAGCCAGCTATAATCAGGCCCTTCCTCCCAAGCTCAAACTTTCCTAATAGCTCAATGAATGGGCAACTTGTCACCCATGAGTTACTCTAGACCATAAGGAAGCCAGTCTCTTTCCTATGTACACCATTGGAGATCTTGGGGTCCACAGGCCTGATGCAAGCCCCACACAGCATGAAATGGAGGTGCTCCACCCAAATCTCTCTAGGACTGAGCTTCCTTGATGATGAGAGTCTCTCTCTGAGAATCTACTACCAGTAACCTTTCACTTCTGCATACACATCACACCAACTCTTTCCTGTCTCTTTCCTACTCTTCCTTCTCTCCCTCCCTGGTCCTTAAGTTCTCACATATTCCCAGTACCAGGACTGCTGACTCATGCGTGTATCCAGCATTCATATAGGAATCCAGACTGGATCTACTCTGGATCCTGAAAGGCCATACTTGCTTCTTACATCCTCCAAGCATAGGTTTCAACAGGAGGAAAGAAACAAACCAATAGTTTTAAAAAAAACAAAGCAAGGATGATGTCATCTATATGGGTATATGGAAATGGTTTTAAAAGCCTAATATGAAAGGGCATGGCCAACTATATACTTGCAGTCAGGGAAAGCCTCTCTGAGCTGACTACACTTATGTGCACTCTAAACTCTGTGACAAGTAACAGGATAAGCAAGTGTTCTAGGTTGAAGAGACAAAACACACACAAATATGAAGTAAAATTTAGAGTGGAAGGATTAGAGAGTGCAGTTCTCATACTGGGAACAGCATCAGCCATGTTTTCTGAGGCTGATCTTGCATTTGGAGGCTTCTGGTAGCCCAGTCTCTCCCCCGCTAACTGCCAATAGCATCTGTTCTAATGCTCCAATGTGTATGAACACGCCTCCACGCATGAGCTGCGTCTTGCAGTGTGGGCAGCTACAGTACTACCCCAGCAAAAAACTACGAAGCTCACAGCCTAGTTTCACCAGGAGACGACAGTGAGCCCATGTCACGTTGTAAGCAATGTGTTCTTGTCCTAGAGCTACTGAAGTAAAACACAAAGGCTGGGAAGCTTGAACAACAACAGGAAGTCTACTAACAGTTCTAGAGACTTCTGCTTTTGCTCAGGATCAAGGAATCAATTCGCAGAGTTTGTAAGAGAGCCCTCAAGGCCCCGGAGCTGAAGCCTTAGTCCCCAGCGCGCAGTACTCTTGGGTGGGAAGTGGTGGAAATGTTGGGGGGGGTCGGAGCCTAGCTGGAAGAAGTAGGCCATTGAGGGTGTGCCTTTGAAGGCTCTATTTCATCAGGCCTTTCTCTGCTCTCCAGTAGCTACACATGTACATCTTGTCTCTACCAAACACTAAAACTGTACTACTGGGTGAACAGATGTCATAAGCCGCTGGGCTCAGAAACCATCAACTAAAATCTCTGAACTGTGAGCCCAAACAACTCTTTCTCCCATTTAAGCTGATCTCTCTCTCTGGGATTCAGTCACAGCAGCAGAAGGATGCCTACCATAGTTCCTTCCTTGAAATGGGCATTCACTTCATGTTGTTTCTTAGCTTCTTGAGACCTGTGGACATTTTTGGCTTCTGGAGGGCATTCTCTGTGGGCTTTCACATTGTATTCCCTAATAAACATCTGCCTCTAAGTCTAGTTTTCCCCTTCTTTGAGGTTGCCAGCCATATCGACTCATCCAACTAACCTCATCTGCAAAGATATTTCCAAATAAGGCCATGCTGACAGGTATTTAGGACTTCTTGTTTTGTTTGTTTGCTTTTCCTTTTTTCAGAAGAAATAATTCAAATCAGAATACAGGGTAAAAAAATGTGGATTTTACTTTAGCAGTGCTGGAAAGCATTCATTCTGCCACTGAGCCACTTCCACAGCCTTTGAACAATACTCTGAATGGGATCCCTTGGCAGAGTGTAACCAGATGAATGATAGCCAGGACGTCTGCTGTTGAAAGGTTGCTCTGGTCTCCGTGTGAAGAATAGGTGTGAAGAATAGGTCCAGGTACGGAGGGAAGAAGTGAGAACAAACAGTTCAGGGCTCAGAATGGAGAAAAGTTCGCTGCACAATCCTGAAGACCTGAGTTCAATCCCTGGAGCTTACAGCAGAGACTCCTCAAAGTTGTCCTCTGACCTCCACATGTGAGGTAACATATGGGTGTCCATATTCAACACACACATGCTAATAATAATGCAGCTGAGTAGAAGGATTGGAATAAGTAAAAACCTATGTTTTTAAGAAGAATGCCAAGTCATACAAAAGTCTAGGTAGAAGGTGCTTTTGACCCGGAAGGTGATGAGCACCGGTGACTGTGGTCTGGTATGTCAGTATGGAGAAGGATGGAGCTTCTCAGAGAACGGATCCAGGAGATACACTGGCCCACAGTGCAGAGAACTTATCAGTGAAGGAGATTGGCATGTGCCCAGAGGCACTCTGGGACTTGAAGACCATCAGCCTTCAAACAGAAACCAGGAAATGACTGAGTGGTTTTGTGGGTGCAGAGCCAGATGCTCCAGCATCTATGTGGATACATGCTCTAAGTTTCCACTCTGTAAGTGACTCTATCTGCGCAACTTGGGTCAAGAGGACGATGGCACCTCCCTCTCCTCCTCCCTCCAGCTGCTGATGTCCACACTAGTGTCCACACATGGGGTTCTATTTAAGAGCCATGCCGAGGCACGGCCCTTCTGTTTAATTAATATTTCCATCTCAGTGAACAAAAACAAGTTAGCAGGCCAACAGAGTGGGCTACCTTCCAGGGTTTGTCTGCAGACAGATTAAAAAGTATGTCAACATGGCTTTATACTAACAAATACCCAAGGCAGAAGCTTTTGCTTTGTTTTGCTTTGCTTTGCTTTGCCGTTTATTGATAATGTGGGTGAACCCGTGCCTGCATTTGTGCAAAGGTCAAGTGGCCAGGTGATGTTAGCACTGCTGGGACCTTGGGATATGAAAGGGGCAGGGACCTATTGCAACAGCTGTCAGTCAGTTGCTCCCTCCTGCTGAAAAACAAATAAAAATCAGCCAGAGAAGGAGCGACAGTGAGGGTGTGGGAAGTGTCCTTCTTACGGTACGACTGTCATAATAAGATGGACTGTTTATAATGCCCTGCAAGAGGAGAAGCATTTAGCAACTTTTCAGGAAAAGCTGGGGTTTTGTTTGTGTGTTTGTTTGAAAGTATCTTATACAATGAAAATTTTATTCGCTTGTAAAGAAGGATTATATATTTCCCTTGGCAGGAAAATAGATAGAACTGGTGATTGCAGTGTTAAGTAAAATAAGCCAGACTCAGAGGGATAGTAATCATGTTTTCTCTCTCTCGCTCTCTCACGTGCAGACTTTCGAGGTAAGTATATATGCATAAATCATAGGATGGGACTATGGGGGGCAAGGAAGAAATCTAAATGGACAGGAGAGTAGAACAAAAGACACTAACTATGAAGGAAGGAAGAAAATACTGTTTTCTTTCCTAACTAGTATTTTAGGGTGTGTGTGTGTGTGGTGGTATGTGTGTGTGTGTGAGAGAGAGAGAGAGACAGAGAGAGACAGAGAGAGACAGCAAGAGACAGAGAGAGAGTGGAAGAAAACATAAGGACAACTACTTGAGAGGAAGAAGGGGGCTAAAGATGGGGAGAAGGGACAGAAGAAGGAAGAGCAGATAAGAGCAATGTACAATTATGTATATGTGAAAATCTCATAATGAAACCCTTTATTTTGCGCGCTAAGAAGTTACTAAAAGCGAAGAAACACATGTTTATTTCTCTTCTTTCTGAGATTATTATCCCTTTCCTTTCCTTTTCTCCTAGTCCTCCCATATACCAGCCCCTCTTTGCTTTCTTTCAAATTCATGACCTGTTCTCATTCATTGTTGTTACATGCATATATGGATATACATATGTACTCCTAAATATAACCTATTCAGTCTGTGTAATATTACATGTATTTGTATTTTCAGGGCAGACCATTTGGTATTGGATATTTATTTGGTAGGACCCTTCCTGGGGAAGAATGTTTTTCCCATTCTCAGTGTTCCTCAGTTGCCTGTAGTTCTTTCTGTAGGGTTCAAGCCTCAAGGTCTTTCCCTGAGCTGCTATGGCATGTCTATTGCTGGTGTCCTTGTTCAGCTCACGTTTACACAGTCATGGTGGTGAGACTTATGATATTATAGGGGACACAGTCTCAGAGCAAACTCCCTGATCCGCTTGCTCTTACCATCTTTCTACCTTCTCTTCCACAGTATTCCCTGAGCAGTGGGAGATCCACAACTCTTGATTGGTTGCAGTTTTCTGTTATGGTCTTTATTGCAAAGAAATATTTTCTTGATTGGGGCAAGGAATTGTAGTCCTCGTCTGTGGGTATAAGGACAAATATTGAGAGTGTAGTTAGAGATTATGTTGGTTTAGTAAGCGGTGGCTGTGGGTTCTCTTCTGAGGTCTAAGATTTCACTAGCAGTACCAGGCATTGTGTCCCTCCTGTTGAGCAGGTCTGATTAGAGAACTGTTGGTTACCACGGTGGTATGCATGTCCCTATTGCACTCTTGGGGTTACAGTGCCATGCTGGTTGTCTGGTGGTTCATAAGCATCCTAGCTGGGAAGGACTGTTGATTGCTTTCCCGCTTTGGAAGCTTGCATGGTGCCTTCTGGTACCAGGAAAGCCGGTCCACAGGGACAAGACATTCAGGTCAGTGCTAGCTCAAAAGCCTCTGGGTCCTGGGTCTGAGACACATAGGGTCTTTAACAATAGGGACTTGCCTTCCACTTCTGGGGACAATCAAGGGCAACAGAAATGACCTGTAATGTTTTGGGAGTCTCTTAGACAGCCCTGACCAACTCAAAAGAGAGTTTTTCTTTGCATCTGGTATAAGAGGTTTTGTTAGCTGGTCTTTGGTTCTTAGAAGGCAGTATTGTCAGCCCAGATGAGAAATTTTCATTTAAACTATGTATGAATATTTATACACAGACTTACAAGTATTACAGGCTTAGTTTGGGGTTTTTTGTAGATAGTTAATAGTGTGATAGCTTCTGACTTTTTCAGACATCCTTACTATTCTTTTATCTTCCTCCCTCCTTCCTTCTGTATTCATATCCCTCCCTACTCTCTGGTTAGAGCCCCCTTTCCCCCTTTCCCCAATCAGATCACTTATAGCCTGATAGTCCTCTATTTATTTATTTTTAGCGCTGACTCTAGACAGTTCCTTACTCTCTGCCTGGGGTGTTAGTGGAGGGCTAGTGATTTAGAGCTGCTTTGGGCTCAAGGTCACAGCACAGGCCAGGGTCACACTGGAGCTGTGTTTTCAGGGACAACTCACAGATTATTTCCAACCCAACACCTGCTTTTTTCCCCCTCCAGTCCATGAGCTAAGAACAGCTTTCACATTTTTAAGTGGTTGAAAAAAAAATCCAAAGACTCATATTTCATAACATACGAATCACACTGTGTCACACATGGAAATTAAAATGACATGAAATGCAAGTTTTGGTGCCTATAAATAAAGTTGCCTTGGAACATGGCCAGGCACGCTCATTTGCATATTCTCTGTGGCTGCTCCCAGGAAACAACAGCAAAGTCCTGTGACTATGTGCCCACCAAAGTCTGAACCGTTGACTGGCCAGCCTGTCAGGAAATGTTTGACCACTCTTGCCGTGGAGCTTTAGGAAAAAGTGTGTTCGGCCCTGCCCCACGGCCTCCCTGAATTTTCTGTGGCTTTCCTGGCTCCTTGCAGATGACTCTCATTTCCTTGAAAATCTGTTTTGAGCTTTTTTCAGCAACATTGTCAGGTCGGAGGGCTACAGCTGTGGAAAGTCATAGACAGATCCTGTCACCGGAGCTCAGGGGCCAGCAGAAGAGCAGGTGGGACTCGGGGAGACGTGCGCGGATGCCGTCTGTGAGGGATAGGGATGTAACGGTGGTAAGGGCTCCGAAGACGAGTTTCGTGGAGCTGCAAGGACAAACGAGGTAACCGACTTCCTCTTCTGCAGTATCACAGAAGATAACCAAAGTATACATTAACAGTTGTCTGGGATTCACGGGAGATGTTGAGGAAAAGGGAGGAGAAAGAATTCCAGTTTCTTCACCACAAACCCTCCTTGTTGGCTTCTGCCGGTTAGTGTGCCAGGAGGGAGTGAGCCTGTAAGGGATGAATGAGAGCAGACAGCAGGAGGGCCAGGCCTTTCAACCACTTCACTGAGCACAGAGGCGAGGAGTTGTCCAAGTGTCCAGCTCACGAAACTCTAAAAGACCACAGGAGAACAGACGGATAACTTGTAGCGTGCTCAGGCAATGAAAAGCAGTAGGCACTAATGTGAATCTACTAACAGCTGTACGCAGTAACGGAATCTTTGTCATAGATTTTTAAGTGAAAAAAAAAGTCCAGAAGATAACACAGGGCATAATGAACTTATTTTTTTAACACATGTTTATTTTGGCTGAATTAGCAATGGGGAGTACATCCTGTCAGAGGACAGCTGTTAAGAGTCAGCCCTCTCCTCCTGAGACTCTAACGGAGGCCATCGGGCTTAGCAAGAAGCACCTTTACTTCACGATCTGTCTTGAGGACCCGTGATGGCCTCTTCACAGAGGTAAATGTAACCAAAGAGTGACAAGACACTTTAGGAACATATTCATGTACATGCATATTTAGAAATAGATAGTAGCAAATGTTTTGATGAAAAACACAGCTTCATAAAGCAAAGGAATAAGCAAGCAAAATGAGTGGCTCACACAAGGGCAGGCGCAGCATCCACAGAACACTGTCATTAATGCTTTGCTTCTTGTGAACAGTGAACTCATAGGTAGCTATCACATTTTAAAAAGTTTCAAATAATAGCTGGACAGTGGTGGTGCATGCCTATAATCTCAGCACTTGGGAGAAAGAAGCAGGTAGATCTCTGAGTTTGAGGTTAACCTAGACTACAAGGCAAGTCCCAGGACAGCCAGGGCAACACAGAGAAACCCTGGCTCAAAAAATAAAACAAAAAGAAATAAAAAGTAAGAAAGAAAATATAATCATGAGAAGTTATTAAAGCAATATAGAATGAAGAATGACATGATGAAATTTTTTCTGTATTTAAACTTTATTACAAAATTATAAAGCATAGGTCTGTAACAAAAAAATATACACATTTGGGTTTGCTTTTTAATACCCAGGTGAGAGAATCTTAATATGAGCCAGTTGGATCAAGACATTCACATCCCAGAGATTTCAACAAATTTGCACAGTATATATTGACTATTAATTCCTTTATAGCTTATTAGTTTAGAACTCGATATTCCAACATACGAACCAGTCAGCTGTAGTTTGTTCAGTCCTAGGTGCTTCAGGAGGTCGCTCTAAATATACAGTCAGAGTTGATGGTTGTGAATGTACAGTACGAACAGGCAGATAGTGGCAGAGATGAAGACAATTGTCCTCTTGTTTAAACTGATTAACTGTGCACCTTTACTTTGAAGGAATCAATTAGTATTAAAGAAATGCTAACATTGCTTGCCCTTGCATCACAGTCCAGAATCCCTGCCACTGAGGCAGGAGAATTACAACTTCAATTGCAAGTTGTCTGGGCAACTCGGGGAGACTCCCCCTCAAAATAACAGGTAAGAAAACTTGAGGACATAGCTTAGTGGTAGAGCCTTTGTCTAGAACACAGGAGTCGCTGGGGTCAATCCCTATTATGAGAAAAAGGAAGAGGGGGGGAGGAGGAGGAAGCGGGTAGCAGCAACAACAATCAACAATTCCATAAATACATGGTTGGATTGAAAATGAATCAGGATAGGTAGGGCCTTTGACCAAGAGATTTCAGAAGCCTTGGAGGACTTACCAGGGGAATTAATGGACTGCATCTGGATAGTGATTTGGATTGTGATTGGATACCCTTAGAAGCATTTTCGGCTAAGGAAAGCTCAAAATATTTCTCCTGTAAAAATAGCCAGGGATGGAGGCTAAGGAGGGTGAAGTTGGCTAATGCGGCTTTCTGAAGTTTTCACACATGGGCGTTTTTATCCTTTCTGAGACTGAACGAACATCTTTGTTTTACTTCTGTTCTTCTTATTCCTGGTCATCTATTATCACACGTGACGGCAGATAATTCAAAGCAAACACAAAAGAAAGGTAGTGGAGTTGGCCAGCCACCTTTTCCTCCACCTTACCTGTCACCTAAATCATCAGGCCTTTCTCCTGCAGGAGGACCGGGGCATGGCATTACTTACAGACCAGGCCTTCCTGGTACAAGCCTTCCAAGTGAGTGTTCCAGCTCTGGGGATCGAAGATAAGACTCTGCCCTTCAGATAACGCGAGTGGTAAGAATGGTGGTCTGCTAAGATTGCCAGAATGACAAAGGCTTCGAAAGCCCGAAAGAGGCACAGATTTTTAATTCTGAGAAATCCAGAGGGTGGCTTGTTCAGGCAGTTCGTTCACACATGCATGCTCCAGCCGAGCTGGGGGCAAGGCAGGGTGTGATTCCCACTCCAAAGCTTCCAGAGTACACACTGTTGTGCGCCCAGCGGAAATGGAAATTATGCGCTCTGGTAACCCTGAACTCATTTACATTGGAAGTTGGGCAGGTTTACCCCACGTAACAGATAAACAGATCTGCATGGATTGTCAACCCTCATTACCACGGAGTTAGTGAGGACCTGGGCATCATCTAACAAACATTGTTCATAGGATAGAAAGGGAAACTGAGGCTTGGAGACCCCCAAGTGACTGGAGTCTGGCATACTCGGCAGAGCTAGGGCACACAGACCCCTTTCGTAGGCCCCTCTGCCTCTGAGCTTCAATGGAAATCATCCTGTTATCTTACTACAGGCAGACAGCAATGAGGGAGAGAAGATGGAGAAAAAAAGAAATTGAAACAGAGAAGGAAGGATGGAAGAGATAGGCTGTGACAGAAATTGCAGGCAAGATTGTCTGTCTCTGCCCGTCTTTATCTTTCTCTCTATCTGCCTCATCTCATTCCTTTCTGAATTCCCTCTCTTACCCGTCTCCCCCAGGCTGGCTCCTGAAAACACAGTGTTATTCCCTTTATTCCAAACGCTTTCGGAAGGGGGCCTGCAAATGAGCAGAAGGTTGGCGGGGCTGCTATCAAAAGTGGTGGGAAGAATTTAGGGTACCTTTGGCCATCCTCCACTGCTGCTTAAGGAGGAGGTAAGGCGCAGGTCATTTAGACTCATGAATTTCCACAGAAGCAGAATCATGGGCCTGGCCACCCCAAATGTAAAGGACCTACAATTTAGCAGACCACTTAACCTGGGCTTGGGTGCAGACTGCACAGCTGTAGCCAGCGTTTGAAACAGTCCTTCATGTGTATATGCCTTGTGAGCGCACGCATTGTCTTTCTGGCCCTCAAGAGGGAAACAGGTCAGAGAGCTTAAAGATTAAGATTTACACAAGTCTTTTAAATGCTAAAAGTCCGTCCATCGTGGGATATGCCTCGGAGTGGATACATTCATTTTAAATAGATCCTTCCCTGAGAGTTACATTTGGTCTGTCCTCTCTGGGCCAGATGTCAACTGTGACAAATTCATATGAATCCCTCTAGCAGGGCTGGCGCTACAAATCCTAAAGGAATGTAGGCATCCTGTATTCCCTAGCTTCTCCTGAATCCGAAATATCAAGAGCAGGGAAATTTTAAATATTTTTAACTCTCCAGGTCCCGAGGCAAAGCAAATCCACCTATGCCTTGTTGAGATGGCATAGGAGTCAGCTGGTATGGAGCAGAAAGACACCGGTGAATTCCTCGTGCTTTGCTGAGGTGATCCTGCTGCCAAGGCTCCTAATGAGCGGTCTGGTGGCAAAAACCACAATGCAAAACAAATTAACCAGGGAATTTTTCAGGTGACAGTTTCAATGAGGGAGGAACAGACAAAGAATTAAAAAAAAATCATCACATGTAAAAGATTTCAAACTTTGAAGCTGCTCGGGGACTATTGACTTATAGCCTGGTTTTTCTCAAGTGCAGTGTCATCCCAAATGTCACATTGACACAGCGAGGATTTCTTGTGAAATAATCCCTTTGCCAACATCAGGGAATCACCCTCCCCTTTGATCGAGTCAGATATGATCTTGAAAGTCAGCCTACTTACACAGCTCCAGTGAGGCTGCTCAAAATAAGACCTCTGGAAGGGAA
>LOJH01058179.1:0-11446 GCA_001685095.1 Ellobius talpinus
ACTCATCAGTCTGAATTGATGTCCTCAGAACTGGCACAGAGACTCCTGGTAGTCCAAGAACCCCGCAGACAAAAGGGCGAACTTATGGGGAGGGCAGGGTCCTGTGGAACAAAGAAGCCCCTGCGGCAGGAGCAGGAGGTGCTGCGCAGCACTCCCTTCTGGGGGCCTTTGCCCATTTGGCAGACACACTCACCCCTCTGGGTGAAAAGCCTCAGTGCTGGGACAGGAACTGTTCCTGAGCCAAGGACCTCATAGACAATAGGGCAGGCTTGGGAGAGGCAGGGTCCTGTGGAACAAAGAAGCCCCTGCGGCCTGAGTTGAAGGGGTCCTGTGCACCCTTCCTGGACTGTCTGCCCCCGGATGGCACACACTCACCAGTCTGGATTGATCTCCTCAGCACTGGCACAGGGACTCCTGGTAGTCCAAGGACCTTGCAGACAAAAGGGCGAACTTAGGGGGAGGGCAGGGTCCTGTGGAACAAAGAATCCCCTGCAGCAGGACAGAAGTTGCCCCATGCACTCCCTTCTGGGAGCCTTCTGGCTTGGCAGGCAGACATCACCCCTCTGGGTAGAAAGCCTCAGTGCAGGAGCAGGAACTGTCAAATGTTAACATTTTTATCATTGATTTTTTTCAGTGTTACATTTTTCTTTCACCCTCTGCCCCCAGACAGAGTCATACAAATTAGACTGGACTTGAACTCTTGAATTCATGATGTAGCCAAAGTAAGCATTCTACTTCTGATCTTCCTGCTTCTTCCTCCTGAGTGTTAGGATAACAGGTATGTGCCGCCATGACTTGTTTAAAGGGTGCTGGGAGCATTCTAGGCAAACATTATTCCTTGTGGGCTACTTCTCCAGCCCTACAGCTCCATTACTGTAATTGTCAGTTTGTTATATATAAAATGTTCTCTGTATAAGATCTGATAGGCATGAACTATTGAGTAATTCATGCAGAAACAGATGTCATTGCCTGTTTGATTCTCTGGCCTTTAATTTGCTTCTGTCACCACAAGCCTCCAAGTTAAGGACTGACAGAACACAGGCCTCTGTTTATTTAAACAGCATGATCATTCTATAGCAAAAGAAGTCCAATGCTTCTCATAAGAAACTTTGTTCTTATTTTATTTAGGGCATTTGATCATCCGATATTTGTTCAAATAATTCATCTTCATAACAGTTTATGATCATTTTCAAATGGTTATTGAAGAGTTCTGGTTTGGAACCTTTGGTTGATTTACTTATGGGCTTAGTTGGGAATGCGTTCTGGTTCCTCAGGCAACCCTTCCACTCTGAGAAGTCAGCTTCATAACTACTTATTTAAATGTAGATGTATTTGCTTTTGCATGATTAATTTAGAGTTACAGCATGTGTTTTATCTCCTAACTCTTATGTATAGAGAGTACATTGGCTGAATAATTTAATTGTATATATGTTTTATTCTGTGCTTAGATTATCTATGATTATTCTTAGATTATTAATAAGAATAGTACTCTTAGATTATTCTCTATGTACAGTTTATTTAGTTTGATTTTACATCCAACGACAAGTTTGTGAGCAGTCTTTCGTAGATAAACCTCCTAATAATTTACCTACAAGGGTATTCTAGTAGTGAGCTATGCAAAGGAGTATATGCTTGCTTTAAATCCATGGGAAATTTGATACTGTGCCTTTGTGTGAATTAATTTAATTAACTCATATTTTTCTTAAAAGATGTAAAATATGGCCAGGTGGTGTTGGCACACACCTTTAATTCCAGCACCGGAGAGGCAGAGGTGGGCAGATCTCTGTGAGTTCATGGGCTAGCCTGGTCTACAGAGCTAGTTCTCGGACAGCTAGGGCTGTTACATAGAGAAACCCTGCCTTGAAACCACCCCGCCAAAAGATATAAATATGAAACTTAAATTGAAATAGGTAAATTTTAGTACATTTAGAGGATCTTATATATAAAATAAAGCATCATAAATTCTTTTAGACAACCAAGATTTATTTATTCTTATAATAATTATAACTTCATGAATGTTTTTCCCATGAGTCAAAAATCCAGCCTTCTAAATAGCTTGGTATTGGCACAAAAACAGACAGGTGGACCAATGGAATCAAATCAAAGACCCTGATATTAATCCACACACCTAGGAACACCTGATTTTTAACAAAGAAACTAAAATTATACAACGGAGAAATGAAAGCATCTTCAACAAATGATGCTGGTATAACTGGAAGACGACATGTAGAAGAATGCAAATCTTATCTATCCTCATATCTATCTATATCTATAAATATATATATAAATCATATCTATCCCTGTACACAAACTCAAGTCCTATTGGATCAAAAATGTCAACATACATCCAACACACTGACCCTCATAGGAAGAGAAAGTGGGAAGTAGCCTTGAGCACATTGGCTTAGGAGACCACTTCCAGAATATATTACCAGTAGCACAGACACTGTTATAGCCAATTAATAAATGGACTGTCCTGAAACTGAGAAGCTTGTATAAGGCAAAGGAAACAGTCAACAAGAAAAAAATGGTAACCTACAGAATGGGAAAATGTAACATGAATAATAAAAATCTAGATACAGATATTTGGGTTCAAGCTGCAAGATCAGAGAAGCAGAGCAACCAAGTCATTAGAGAGCTCTTATCTCTATGAAATCCTCAGATTGAAAAGAGCAAGTTCTTGTCTCATCCTGCCTTATATATCTCGCTAGTGCTGGGATTAAAAGTGTACACCGCCACCCTCTGGCCTCTATGGCTAGCTACTGTGGCTGCTATGATTAAAGTGTGTGCCACCACTGCCTGGCCTGTATGGCTGAATAGTGTGGCTAGCTCTGCACTCTGATCTTCAGGCAAGCTTTATTTGTTAGATCATAAACTAAATATCATTATAGGAAAAGATCTTTACCAACCCCATGTCTGAAAGAGGGCTGATCTCCAAAATATACAAAGAAATCAAGATGCTAGACATCAAAAAATCAAATACTCTAATTAAAAAATGGGGTATAGATCTAACTGACAATTCCCAAGAGTCAAATGGCTGAAAGACACTTAAGGAAATCCTCAACATCTTTAGCCATCAAGGAAATGCAAATCAAGAGATCTCTGAGATTCTATCTTATACCTATCAGAATGGCTAAGATCAAAAACACTAATGACAGCTTATGCTGGAGAGGATGCGAGGAAGGGGAATGCTCCTCCCTTGCTGGTGGGTGTGCAAGCTTGTGCATCTGCTCTGGAAATGAGTATTGGCCATCAGATTCATTGTCACATTATTGCAACTGATTTCTCTTGAATTAGGTCTAAGAGAGAGAAAATAATTTTTTGTAGTTCTCTCAGAGTTTAAACCTTTCAAGAAATGTAAGTAGATGCTAGTTGAGTGAAGTCTCTGTAGCAAAGAAGGTGTGAACACACAGACATGCCATAAACTGTGAAGGTGCTGAAGGAACATGCCTGTTATGGAGAAAAGGAGTGTGAATAGGGCACAGCTTCTCCCCCTTAAGTCTGGTCTTCTGAGAAAAGAATGAGCTGTGGCCCAGGCCCTTGGCATCCCAGCCCCTACCACTGTGACTGAAATGATCAAATGTAGAAGAATAAGGCCCTGGTGGCAGCCCTTCTCAGTTTTGTTAAAGTGACAGACTTCCTAGAAAGACACATACACGGCTTCATGTGCAAGTCACAGGACAACTAGCTAACATCTGTCACTGGAATACGGTCTGAAACAACAACAACAACAGCAGCAGCAGCAATGACAACAGCAGCAGCAACAACTAAACAACCCAAACCAAACCAGCAATTGTTGGCTAAAAAGCGACAAATATTGGTAAGAACAGGAAGTTATCTGCAAGGCTGGCCTATGGACTAAAAGTAGGGGCTAAACACTTGGAATCTTTGCACCATATTGGATTTATTGTCCCTAATTGCTCCCATCAGGGGTCCCTGAGATCATCGAGGAATCCTAGGGTGGATGGTGGGCAAGGAAGAACTGAAACCCAGTACAAAATAGCTATTCCATCTTTGAAAAACTTTCCTAAAAGCATAGCATAGCATAGTACCCAATTTCCAAGTTAAGCCAACGTGGAGCATTAAGTGCCCACAACTTTTCCCGAGAGCTTGAACATGCTTTCTTGCCTTCAGTAGCAGGAAGAAATGCAAGTGCATTTGTTAGGACACAGTTGTAAATGGGCGAACTTCACCTGTGAAAGTTTAGAAAAATCGACAGTTAATTTAGAACGCTGTGCAGAGATTACAAATTAAAGGTTAAATAGAGATGAAGTAAGTAAATAAAAATCAAGTAAAATAGAGGTTATAACATTGATTTCAGACTTTTTAAATTGAAATAAATGTTTTCAGAAATTTCAGTTTAGAAAAAAAAGACACTAAATAACAAATTCAAGATGCCCCAGCTAGTTAGGTTTTAGGTTCTGCTTTGTGTTTAGAGATTATGACTAATTATATTCAATTTTCAGTTATGTCAATATTATGATGAATTCAGGCTTTATGATTTTGAAATTACTCCTGTTAATATTCTTTTTCCTTTCAAATCTCATCTGTCTGATGTCTGCAGTTATACAAGATGTTGGTGGGGTGCAAGTTGCGTCTATCTTGATTCTTTTGACATTCTCCTGCATAATTAGACTTTAAACTAGCCCTTTGTTAGTGGCTTGTACTTTGGGCTTTTAGATCATCATTGTTAATTTCTTATTTAGAGAATTAAATCATCTTTAGATCCTGTGCTCCTGATACTCTGATCACATCTGCACCTGGCTTTGAATTTGTCCTGGGTATTCAGTATTTTGTGACTCTCCATCACTGGCTTTCTTCTTATATAAAAACATTTTCAGTTAAAAATTTTCTTCGTAGTTTAGGATTCATAAATTTTTTGATTAGGGCATTAGAAATTACAGTGCGGATTTCTAAAATTTAGCACTTTATTCTTCTTTCAAATGTAGGAGAATTTTAGAATACTTGAATCCCACTTTGTCCAACCTGCTCCTCATCGATTTGTTTCATCCCCTGTGAGAAAACACAACAGGGTGCCATTCTTACTCGTTCAGCCGCCTCCAAATTTACCCAGGCGTCAGTCATACTCACTCAATGTTCACACAGAATTGTGAATGCCTCTTGTAAACAACCTGAGTGTGTGTGTGCATGTGTGTGCGTTTGTGTGTACAGCTATGTGTGTGTTTGTGTGTACATGTGTGTGTACGTGTGTGTGTGATCATAAAACAGCTATGGTGGGAGTTGGTTCTCTCCTTCCACTGTGTAGACTGTAGGAATGGAACTCAAGTCTAAAGGCTGGCTGAACAAAAAGTGTTTCATTTTCAATCATAAGGTTTCCTATATATGATGTAATGACTGACACCTGAATAAACAACTTATTTACATTTTAAGATGTGTAACACAAAGAAATTTTCTAACTCATGTTCAGAATAAGTTTGCAGTTCTTGTCCTTTTTCTTCTTAAAGTTAAATGTATGGCAGCAAGGTCTAAGACATTATTAAGCTTGGATGCTTAAGAGAATGACCATGGCTTGGTGAATACATTCTATCCCAGATCACTACTATTTTTATTTTCTCCTTCCCTTTCTGTAATTACATTGGCAAAAAACTTGTTTTGTGTCACAACTTATTTTTTAACAATTCTCCTCTTGACTAACTTCCCCTGCTTTTGTCTGTCTGGAGGGATAGTTACGTAAGTGTATCTTATCTGCAGCAGGTTCTATTCCTTGCCCTCAGAAATATTTTAGTTGAGGCAGCCTGATTTTCAACTCATCAGCCCAGTTTCAGCCTTCTGGGTTGCATCCCAAGGCCTAGTGTTATTTTATATTTGGTTCGTTTGTGCTGAGCCAAGTAGAATATTATATCCAAGAAGCATTAACTACAGCTACTGATAAGAGATTAAAACAGTGGTAAGGTTTGCTTTCTTGTATACTGGCAGAAACGGAACTCCAACAATCAGTAAAGGCGGGAAGCAGAGGAAGTGCAGTATAGAGTCTTTGTAAAGGTTAACACTGCTGGGGCTTCCGAAGCACGTTTTCCTAACAAGATCAGTAATGCCAGCTGTCTGCATTCAGAGAAATAATTTGTGTTCAGCATTACATGGAACACTAAGTAAAATAACAATAACAGTTAAATTAAACTGAAATATGTATCACAATTGCAAATGAAAAAAAATGAAGTTTTACCTTCAAGATATCACAATAGCTATTATAAATGAAGAGACTGGAATATTTGAATTTGTATTACAGAGATATATTTGCAAGATAAATAAGACAACAAAAGTTTGAAAAGCTATATTCCTTCATATACTTGGTAGCTACAATACATCAGTGCCTACTTATTTCTCACTATTGGATTGTTCTTTTCTTCAAATACCGAGATGTGAAATAGTTACATTTCCCAGGACACCTGAAGCTTGAGTTCTTTCTGATTTGGGATTTTCCAGTTAGATACCATAAGTAAACACAGAGAAGAGATGAGAAGGGATTTTCCATTTTCCTACTACCTAATAACTCTAGGATGCCCTTCCAGGATCATGACTCCTATGACAGGGTTGTGTCCCCATCACAAGAGTTTCCAGAATTGTTCAGTCTGTGCTCCTTGTGGTGGTTCTAGGAAATACAGTTTGGAGTATGTTTTCAGCCTTCACAGTCCTGAGACATTTATATTTCATAATACATCTCTTCCTGTTAATATTATAAAATAGACATTCTCTGCTTTAGAGATAACTTCTATATTATAGCATTTAAAATATATTTGCTTGTTTAAATAATTAATAATAAAATCATGTAACAGGTGAATGTCATAGACATATTTAATATAAATTTGTTTAGCATAACGGATTTGAAATGTAGTCAAACCTCATCATTCAGCTAAAACTCCCTTCTGGCTTGTAGTTGTTTGTTATACTGTCTGTGTTTCTTAACACACTGGCTCAAAATTCAACACACCTCAGTGTTGTTGGCATTGACCTAAACCTGATGGTAACAACAGAGTGATATATGATATAAACCTATTGCTCTCTGTAGAAATATTTTCTTTCAATTAACTAATCTTTGGATTGTAGGTACTCCCTAGAGATATCATCGATGAACTTTCATACATGTATTTAGTCCTGCCATTCTTCCCTCTTGTTCTCTGCTGTTGAGCTCATTGGACTTCCATAAACCTCCTGTCAGTACCCCTAATCAATCTGGACTCTTTAGCTTATGTGTTTTATGCATTTTAATTTTAGTTCCATTATTACTTGTGTCTACCTATATACCCGAGTCTAGCTCCTGTCCCCCCAAAACTCCTTAAGGAGTCTCTGGTTTTGCTCAAATAAGCTGTGTATAGGTCAGATAAGAGCAACAATGGAATCTGCAGTACACACAACTTTCCGTGTGACAGAGACACCTGACCACAACTTGGACAGGCCATCTTCCATGATAAAAAGGTACCCTGTAACATGTGCATTGTAAGTAACCATGAACCAGATTCCTTGACTTCTATTCTGAGCAGGGCAGGTCTGAAATTATAGCCACTTATAAGAGAGAGATCACATTACCTAATTAGAAGAAAATACAGCACATTAAAATCAACATGTATTGGTACACCTAGCCAGTAAAGCATAGATATTCCTGTAAGTGAAAGAAGCCATTCTTTACCCCAACATTCCTACTCCCAACTACAACAGCTGGAGATGGGCACATTACCCATTTCTGTTTTGTTGTTTTAATGGCTGCTTCTTATCCCTGCACAGGAATAACCAACAGTATTGACAAGCTCGCGTTGTATTGATTTTCTGCAGAGTTACACTAATAGTTGGATCCCTTGCCCTCCTCATGTCTTCTCCACAGAATCATTCACTACAGTTATATCAATTTGTTCTTGATTGGTTATATTTTAATTTTGCACAGAACACTTACAGTTCTTATCAATGTTTCATAAAGTCCAGGAATAGTACTTTGACCTCCTACTTTGTAAGATCGAATTACCAACACTCCCTCCCCTGGCCCTTCTTCCCCTTTCTTGTCCTTCTTCCAGTCTGCTTTGCATGTAGTTATAATTAATAACACTGGTAAATAGTAAGTATTACTAAATAGTAAAGCATTTTCTTTCTCTTGAGAAATTTCACTGAACTAGAAAGAAGCTTAAATTGCTTTCATATATGTTAATATTTAAAAAAGAAGACCCATTTTTAAGATTGCCTCTGATTTTATATTTGCATATTGTGTGACCTTTTAACCTAAAAGTTCCATCCGAGTATATTCTCATATTGGAATTCCTTTATGGCCTTATTATCTGAAATCTCTCGCTTTATTTTATATTTAGTGGAGCACCAGGAGTGACACAGAACACTAAGACATAACTAAGCACACCATTCAATGAATAGATTAATGGTTTTAGATGCCACCAACACATTATTATGAAGGCCAATTTATGCCCTATTGGTGAGCAATAAAGTCACACTAAAGGTACAATATGCGGACACACATGCTCCCTTTCATGATCAATAATTCAAAACTTAAAAGTCATCATTTTATGCTTATAGATTATTTCTCTAACCTTTTACTGAATTTATTGATTTATGTTCCAGTCCACTGTCTAGTTTTATTCTAATTCAGCAAGTTACAATTTATTTCCATTGTATGTCATTTAACTATACATGTTTAGGAAAATTGCATTTGGGAATTTGTCTATGGGTGTTTCTTCCAGTTTATTTATAGCTATACAAGCTATTTACATTTATGTATGTATGTCCTTAGATATTAATTTTATATGTTAGCACTTATTCTATTAATAATTATAATATATAGGAAGATAATGAATACTGTTTGCTGTTTTAACTTCCAGTTAATCTTTGTACTTCCAGTTAGGAAGGGATAAGAAACTGAAAGCAGGAAGGAACAAGGCCAGGTACCTCAAACAATAGTTTCTTATACAGGACCTCCCCTGTGTAATAGGGCAGTGGACAAATCAAGATGTCCATAGACTGATTTTTGCTAATCATGTGATTTTATAGATTTAGTGCATCTGGGACTTCATGGTCACAGGAAGAGGGTGTATAGCAAAGTAAACCTAGGTTATTAGGAGCCAGGGGTTGCTCTACCTCTGTAATATAGTAGACTATAATGAGGTGAGAGTAAAATTGCAGTTACATACCCAGGATACCATGGTGTAGTCCACAAAAGAGTTCATCAGGTACAGGCTAATCCTGGAAGTTAATTCTAACCTACTGTTTATCAAATAACATCTGTTGTTGCTAGCTCTAAATTCTGGTTGAACATTTAGATTATCAGAACTGCTCCAGTTTTTATTAGTCTTAAAATACAGCTCCGGTCATCTATATTGAACTCCCCACTTCTAGGCATAGCAAACACTGAGTTTAGGACAGGAAGATGCATTTCAGGCATTTCCAACACTTTCTTACTGAGAGTTTCCCTAAGCAGGACCTGCCACCATTTTCAACAAGACCAAAGGCCTGCAAAGACAAATGTTATCTGTAGTGAAGCAGGATTGGGGAGAATAAGCCTCATCTTCACTTGTTTTCCTGCATCAGTTTACTACTGCCATGCTTTCCACTACCTGATCACAGCACCTAAAGGATGACATTTAGTCAAGGTACCCTCCAAATAAAGATCAGCCAACAAGCATGTTGAACATTTTATAGGTTGGGGGATTGTTTTGTCCTTCATAGACTTGAATACTCTTCTTAATTTCTTTAGCAAACATGAAATCTAGGGTGACTTTCTATTGGTTAAAATTTTAAATATAAGGTTGACATCAAATGAAACTTCAGTTCCCCAGTTTAATGACTGGTTTCATTCCCTGATGAATTCAAGGGGGCTGTTAGCTGGAGTAAAATCATCTGGAGTGCTGAGCTGCATTAAACTGTAGAGGCTTTAGGAGATGTTAAGAAATGTGATTTTAATTTCGTCCACTGACTGTAGGCAACTTAATATGAGAGCTGAATGGTGATATCATGCTGTTGGCACTTGAACTTTCTGCTGGAGGTTGCAATTCAGCCTTGGAAACCTGTAATTACTATTTCTTGAGTAATTCTAGGTTTTGATTATTCAATCTGGATATGCCTAACAGGTATTTGAGAAGTGATCTACAAACAGGCATGGACACAATGCAAACAACAACTTCTTTGTTTCAATGCTGTTCAATAGGTCTTTCTTATGCTATAATAGCATGTTAATGGAAAACATGATGAGTGTAACTGACAGGATACATATCATTATTCCATGTTGTAGTTGTTGTATGTAGCTACCCCTCCAAATGGAAAGGCATTTTATTCAAATATTATGAATCTAATTTCATTTTAAAAGACAGGGAAACTTTCCTCCAATAGTTAAGTATTTGCCCACAGTTGTTTAAGTTCTGTACTTTAAATAGCAGTGGATTCTTATCATGTTTCATTGACCATACATTTCTACATAATGGAAATTAAAGGCATAAATGTTTATTTAAAGAAATAGAATTCTGTCCTAGATATGTGTATGTATATGTGTATACTCACAAAAGGCATTAGAATATAATTTTCTAAAGACAGTGTGTAAAGTTTTAACATTTAAAATTAAAAGATGCTTGGCTTGGTGTTCCATGCTCTGAATCTCAACCCCTGGGAGGTAGACACAGGCAGTTCTCTGTGAGTTTGAGGCTAGCCCGAATTGGACAGTGAGGTCCTGTCCAAAAAATAGTATACTGAATGTATTTTCAGTTAGTCTCAGGTTGGGTTTCAAGCAGTGGTAGCAGCTAATCTCTTGTAAGTGCTCACAAATGTGTTGACACAGGAAAATCCATAGGTTACCTTCAGGGGAGGAAAAGAGGGAAGGTTAAAGAAACAAGCTGGATGTATAAAACCTTGAATGATATTCATATATGTATATGTGTAAATTAATAAAAGTACTGATCAAAGTCTCAGGATACAAAGTTATCATCCACAGATCAATAATTTTATGAACTGACAACAAAAGATCCAAAACAAATGAGAAAAGCATCAGGAATATAAAATATTTATAAATATAAGTTTAACAAAAGTAGTAAAAACTGTTATTCTAAATACTATAAAACATTTAAGAAATATGAATAATGGAGAAAAAGTTTTCATATGTTCATTTATTAGTAAACTTGATATTTAATATTTAATTGTATAACAGCATTTATAATATTAAATAAATCTCTGGTTGGTTTTAGTTCTTCTAAAAATATCAGTAGTACTTTTTAAATACTTTGTTGCCCCAGGAATGGTCATTGTGGTTGATTTAGTTGAGTTATGGCACTTAACACAGTGGTTGCTATTGCTTATCCACCCTGGCCCTGTGGCAGGCAACAGTGCTTACTGTATATTGGAGCAATGTATATAGCTTGCAGACATCAAGTAGACAAAGTGATTCTGTCCTCAGAACAGGGGATCTGTACTTTAGCTGCTGGTGCTATTTTTCAACATACAATGCACA